>JAJMCY010000236.1:0-20400 GCA_030565755.1 Ascobotryozyma cognata
AATAAATAAATAAATAAATAAATAAATAAATAAATAAATAAATAAATAAATAAATAAATAAATAAATAAATAAATAAATAAATAAATAAATAAATAAATAAATAAATAAATAAATAAATAAATAAATAAATAAATAAATAAATAAATAAATAAATAAATAAATAAATAAATAAATAAATAAATAAATAAATAAATAAACTGACAAATTGACTATGGGAAAAACCAATTTACAATAAAAAAAAATAAATGCTATATAAAAAATGAAAATACAAAATATAAAAATTGACACAGGGGAAAAAGGAAAATAAAAATAAAAATAAAAAAACAAATCCTATTGGAAACCTAAGAAAATAAATAATAATACAAATCGAATTTATTCAATTTGTATCTATACAAATAAATAGTAATAATAAAAATAATAAATAAAAATAAATAATAATAAATAATAGTAAATAATAATAAATAATAATAAATAATTATAAATAAGAATAATTAAAAAATAAATAAAAACAAATTCAGTGGCAAATCTTAACACTAAAAATGCTTACTTAAATGTATAACAAATGAAAATTAAATGCAAATTAAATACAAATAAATATAACAATATAATAAATGCAAAAATTAATGCAAAATAAATATAATAATATAATAATATAATAATATAACCATGCAAATAAAATATACAATTACAATTTACAACAATTTAAAAAAAACTACTATAGTACAAAATATTATACGCCATCAACATCAAAAAGTAAAAAAACAACTAAAAAATCTAAAAAAAATCTAAAAAAAAAAAAAAAAAAAAAAAAAAAAAAAAAAAAAAAAAAAAAAAAAAAAAAAAAAAAAACCAAAACATCGCAAACTTACCACAATTACAATTACTCCTAATTAAGATATTTTAATAATTTTTTTTCCAATTTTTATAATTTTTATAATTTTTATAATTTTTATAATTTTTATAATTTTCTATCAGTTTTCTAATGTTTTAGTTTAATTTATTTATTTTATTGTTTTTCATTTTCGTTGCTAACGAAAATTCAAAATTATCAAGTCAAATGTGATTAGGAATCATATTTTTATTAATAATTTATACATATTTTTAGTCATGGTTGCTATAGTAATTTTACAAAGAAAAAGTAAATTTGGTTGTCTAAACAACCAAACTTGATGCTTTTTTGAATTGGGAGAAGATTATTTTTTTTTCTTTCCTATAAAGATTTAAAAATATATAATTAGGGATTAATTAAGAATTGTTTTAATACTATTTAAGAATTAGCGTTAATTAGGAATTAATTAGAAATTAATTAAGATTTTTAATTAAAATTTCAATTAAGGTCTAAAAATTTAACAATTGACTTAAATTAAAGCATTATAAAGTAATAATTAATTTGAAATTTAATAATTATAAATTAATATTTTATATTTTAGTTCCATTTGTTAGAAAAAATTTTGTACTTTTATTTAACATTGTTAATATTTTTTGTTTTTACCGTTCATTTATATAGTGTTAAATTGTAAACCCCATTATTTCTGTAGGAATAGTAACCAGTATTTAATAGTAACTTATGCAATTGTAGATGCTAATTTGCATTTAACTGTTACTATTTATTATTATTATTTTTTATTTATTTGTTTATACATATTATTATATTTTTATATTCATTTTGTATTCATTTGTATTCATTTTGTATTTAGCATATTAATTATAATATCTTTATACCAATTTTACACATGTCTAAGCGTTCGTCGGTTTGTTCACTAGAAGATTTTTCAACTGAGGAAAGATGGAAAAAATGTATGTATTATCGAATTGTTATTGTATACTTATTGTATGTGTTTATATATTTTTAGTATAACATACTAACAATAACAGGGAGTCAAATAACATATGAAAATGATAATGAAAATAATAATAAAAATAATAATAAAAATAATAATAAAAATAATAAAAATAATAATAAAAATAATAAAAATAATAATAAAAATAATAAAAATAATAATAAAAATAATAAAAATAATAATAAAAATAATAATAAAAATAATAATAAAAATAATAATGAAAATAAGGAAACTACTTTCAGTAAAGATGGACATAAAGATGAAAACCAAATTAATTTAGATATTAATAGATCATTTGTTTATTATCCATTAAATATTTCTGAAAAAGAACATAAAGAGAAACAAATTTATTTAAAAAATTTAATATCACAAGTTTTTCGTAATCATCCAAATTTATGTTATTTTCAAGGATATCATGATATAGCACAAGTAGTCTTATTAGCTTTCGAGGATACAAGTACGAATTCAAATTCTAATAACTTGGAAATATTTTATATTTTAGAATCAATAACGTATAATTTTCTAAGAGATTTTATGTTACCATCATTTGATCCTGTTTTTCAACATACAAATATTTTAACTTCTTTATTAGAATCAGTAGATGCAAAATATGCAAAAGCAATATCTTCTATACATCCAATTGGTTATGCATTATCACCAATTATAACCCTTTTTTCACATAATGTAAAATCATTCCCTTTAATTTTAGAAATATTTGATTATTTAATTGATAATTTAATTTCTGAAAATGGTGGAAGTATTCATGTAATATATATAATGGGCTCTATTCTTTTACAAGATGTAAAATTAAAGGATAAAATAATAAATCTATCATCAAGTTCTACATTGTCAAAAGATGAAATCCATTCTTATTTATTAAAAATAACACAAAATATTAATACTCATGAACAAATTCATTTAATTTTAAAAAATGCTAAAAATTTATATTTAAAATATCCTCCAAAAACTTTAAAAAATTGGAAAAATATAGATTCATTATCTGTATTAAAACAAACTAAAAAAATCAATAGTATAAAAGATGCAGAAGATACATTTGAAAAACAAAGAATTAAATTATGTGAAACTTTAATGAAAAGAGAAAATAATAAAAAGAAAATTAAATTATCAAATTATAAAAATTATTTCCTAAATAATAATTTAATTCTTAATTTAGGTACATTATCATTTAAACGTTGGTTAACAGTTTTTGTGGTTGTTGTTGGAATGGCTGTAGCTATGCATGATAAGAAGATTTCCCAAATGTTAAATGGTTTATTGAATGTACATGTTAAGTGAAATATTATAAAATGAAGTGTTATTAAATGCAATATTATTAAATGAAATGCAATATTATTAAATGCAATATTATAACCAAAAACTCCTTACTCCAATCAAATGCTTTAATTATATGTTTTAATATATGTTTTAATATATGTTTTAATACATGTTTTTAATACATGTTTTAATTATATGCTCTAAGCATAAACTTAGAGCATATCATTATAATTAATTAATTACTATATCAATTATTATTCCCCTCATTAAACAAATTATGCAATTCTGATTTACTCTTCACATTAAATGTAAAAGAAGTGCGTTTAAAAATTAATTCTTTGTCATTGGAATTTTGATTTTCATTAGAAATTTGATTTTCCTCATTATGTAATAATGAAGAATTATTTGGTTCAAAAGAATTACACAGTGAAGAGCTATTTGGAGAATACTTCTTTTTCATTATAAAATTATCATAATTTGATGTTTTAAAAACAGGACTTGTTGATAAAATTGATAAAGGATTGAAATCAGAAATTGGACCTAAAATAATTTCAGTATTATATTGATTATTTAAAAAATTAATATCTTTATTTTCAAAAACAACTCTTATAGAACCATAAATGTATAAGTGTCCATTTTCATTTTCATTTTCATTTTTATTTTTATTTTTGCTTTTATTTTTATTTTTCAATCTATTAATTGGTATATGAATTGCTTTAATTAAATGTTTTGGATTTGTATTTGAAAATGTTTTTTGTCTGATAAATGTTCTTGTCATTTCTGGCATATGAATTAAATCATATGGTATTAAAAAAAAATTATTTGAAATTTTATTTAAATCTGAAATTATAATTTGAATTTTTCCTTTTAATGGTATTCGATACCATGATTTTTTTAATATTTTTATATTACTATTGTTAATATTATTGTTAATATTATTGTTATTATTATTACTATCTAAATTAATAATTCCTGTATATGGACTTGTTTTATTATTATCTAAATCATAAAAAACAGCATTAAATTCTTTTAATAAATGCTTTGGAAGTTTTAATTTTGAATTATAATTGTTTTTATTTTCTTTTTTATTTTCTTTTTTATTTTCATATTCATTTTCATTTTCTTGACTAATAACTCCAATTTTTGCTATAAATTTTATAGGCATTGAGCATGGAAATGGCGTTCTACCAAGAATTAATGATTCTTCATAGGATCCCAATAATGGTTCGTTTGATAATCTACGGGATTTCATGCTGCCTATTGAAATGTATGTTTACATGTATGTTTACATATATGTAAATATATATGTAAATATATACTTTTGTATATACTTTTGTATATGATTTTTATATGATTTTTATATGATTTTTATATGATTTTTATATGCTTTCGTATGATTTTGTATGTTTTTGTATAATTTTTATGCTAATATATACTTATCTATATACTTATTTATATGTTTATATGTTTATATGTATCTATGTATTTATATATTTATTAATTTCTATGTAGCTCACCACTATTTTTATTATCTATGAAAAATAAATAATAAGAAAAACTACCAAAAGCTGTATAATATAATAAAAATATACAATAAGCAAAAACACGCAGATATACGCAAAAATACGCAAATAAATATGCAAAAATATAAAAAATTTATTAAATATTAAACCAATATTCTTCAAAATAATACATTTAAATGATTTTTTTTTTGTTATTTCAGAGGTTATTCAAGAGTTATAATTAATTATAAAATATATATAGCCTATAGCCGATAAATCGGCTATATGTAAAGATTACATAATAAACATTTAATAGCCGGTAAATTTTTTAATAAACGACTTAAAAAAACGAATCACTTAAAAAACAAAACAAAAAAAAAAATAAATAAATAAATAAAAATAGCAATAAAAAACAATAAAAAACAATAAAAAACAATAAAAAATAAAAATAAAAATAAAAATAAAAAAGTGTAAGTATAACTGAATTACTTTGTTTTATTATGTTTAATAATAATTTATAATAATTTATATTAATTTATACTAATTTTTACTAATTTATACAAATTTTTTATAGTTTTTAATAATTTTTGGTGGCAATTACAGTGGCAAATTACAGTATATGAAAATATTTAGGAAAATAAATAGGATAATAAATAGAAAAATTAAACAAATCAAACAATTGACAGTATACAATTGAATAATTCAATCATAAACCATAATTTATAGCAATTTATAACAACAATTGAACATTCAATTGTTAGTTTTTATAGCATAAAATTTTAAAATGCTCTCCTACGGACAAATCCTCCTTAGTAGAGCTTCTGTCGGTTTAAATTCTTCCTCCTCATATGAAGATTATTCAAATTATAGAAGAATTTTAGCATTAAAAATATATAAATTAAAAAAATCATTAAATATTCAACAAAGGGTATTAAAAAAAAATCCACTTTCTTATAAACCTTATTCACCAACAGTTGAAGATTTTAAAAATGACCAAAGATATATTTCATTAGTAATTTTAGAAATCGAAAGACTCTGGGCTACTTCTATTGAAAGCCAAATTATATCTAATGAATCATTGTCAAATGGGAATAAAAATTTGAATAAAATCTCAAATTTAAATAAAAATATTAATAAAAAATCTACATCTGCTAGAAAACATTCTTATACAAAATTATCAAAAGCTTTTCGTTTATGTAAAAATTTAGAAAATCTCTTAATTGACTTGGCAGCTGAAGATAGTAATAATTTTGATAAGTCTATATCAAATTATAATTTTATTTCAATACTCGCTTATATTCAATTAATTTATGCTTCAAAATTATTAAAAAAAAAAAAATGGTCACAATGTTTAGTATATTATTCAAATATTAGACTTATTCTTGAAAATCTTTCCCAATTAGAATCCTCCAATGATAATGAATATTCTTATTTATATACAGAAGAAAGAAGAAGGGTAATTGATCCTGCTCTTAGATTATGTCTACCAAAATCTTCTACTATAAATAATTTTACAAATGATCTTTATTCAATTTCTTTAAATTTTTTAGATAAAGATTCTTTTGCTATTAAATCTTTATTAAAAATTAATCCAAATGCTTTAGATTTTTCAAAAAATAATAAAATAATTATTCAATGGAGAGATAGATCAGTTTCTATTTCTGGTGATTTAGCTTCTGCTATATCTAAAGCTCAAGAATTATCTAAAGTGGTTGATAAACTTTTAAAACAATCGAATGAAAATAAAAAAAAATCAAAATTTGATTTATCAAAATTTGATTCTTTACTTTCATCATGGCAAAATTCTGTAGATGTATTATATCATGATCTTGACTTATTTGAAAATGATAATATTTCAACGCAAGCAATTGAACAAGATAATTATTCAATTGATATTGGAACAAAAAAAGAAGAATTTTCAATCATTGAAACGTATATTCGGTTTAATTTAATCCTTTATCGTATACAAAGAGATAAACATATTCCTGCATCAGGTCTTTCAGGTAAATCTACTCGTATAGAACGTATTATTGAATCAATTAAAGAAGCAAAAAGTCTTCCAGGTATTCCTAAAGATATTCAATTATCAAATTATCTTATTGCTGCTGAAAATTTTTATAAAGGTTCACGTTGTGCAGTGATTGCTGAATCTTATCATATAAATGGGAAAATAAATGAAGCTTTAGCTTTATATTCAAAATCTTTAAAATATATGAATGATGCTGAAAATGAAATAACTGATGATGAAATTATAAATGAAGGAGGCTTATTTGTTGATAAAATTGAATTATTAAAAGTTAAAAAGAATTTAAAAAAATTATATAATATGGCATATGGAACTTGTGTTGGTAAATTGGAGTATAATAAAGCATGCAAAAAAATGAATCTTGATAAGAATATTGTAATTGATAATCTTTATGAATATCCTTATTCAGAAAATAAAAATATTGCTTCTATAAATGATTTATTATCTCCTTCTTTCCGTCCTTTGGGTGCTAAACCATTAGTATATGATGTTGCTTTTAATTTTATTTCATACCCTGAGAAAAAAATTGAAGATGATGAAAAGGATAAAAAGGGTAGAGCGGACGTTAAATCTGGAGGTTTATTTGGACTTTTTGGTCGTAGAAATTGATAAAATAACCATTAACATTGTCAATTTGAATAATGTGATTTTTTATTTGTTTTTGTATTGTATATGTATTTGTTTTGAATATTTATATGTATATGTAAATGTATATGTTATTAATTATTTCGTATGTTATATTGCATATGTATATTGATTATGAATATTATATATTATATTGTTATATTTATTACACTATATATACGCTAGAGACCCATTTTCCGTATTTTGTTTAAATACACAGAAGATCTAGCCTTCATAGATGGCTGACCTTTAGAAGTTTTTTTCATCATTAATTTTCTTTTTTCACTTCTTTCTTTCTTTGCTTCCATAGTTTGTCGTTCTTTTTCTAACCTTTCTTCTTCTCGTTGTTGTTTAATTTCTGCTGCTTTTTGTCCAACTTTAATTTCTTTTAAATATCTTAATGGTTTTTCTTTTTTGTTAAATTTCTGTGGTTTTTCCTTGACTGATTCATGTGATGCTTCAGGTTTTTCAGACTTATCAAGTTTTTCAGATTTATTTTGAACTTTCCCTTCCTTAGCTAACATTTTATAATACCGTCGCTTTACTTGTGCTTTGTGTATTAAATCTCTTTTAATTGCCAGTGCATGTTGCTTTCTAGCACCTTCAGGCAAGTTATCAGGTCCAACTTTGAATCCTTTTCCACTCGCCATCGTCTCTATGTTGTTGTATGTATTCTTTATATATAAATGTATTCTTTATATATTATAATGATAATTTATATATATTACAGCATTTGTATTTTTTAACCTTTTTGATCCTTTATACTCTAAAAATCAACTCAGTTGCTATAAAAAATTAACTTTGCTTAAAAAATTCCATTTCTATAAAAGTGTTCAATTAATTTATAGCGGGTAAATTATTTGTAATTTAATTTATATTATTTGTAATTATTCTACATATATTACTAATGATATTTTGTTTTTCCATATATGGGGAAAAATAAGACAGGTTTATACTAAAAATTTATCTATAATATATATTCAAATATATGTATAACTTTATTATATTACACTTTTACTGTTAAAGTTTTCTTTAATTAATAAACATAAAACTATAAACTATAAATGTAACAATATTAGTTGAATTTTATTTTTATAAATATAAAAAATTACATGTTTTGACAAAGAATATTTGTTCTATAATGGTCACGTTTTTTTTTTATTTAATTGAAAGTTAAAATATGAATAAAATATTTTCTGTAATTTTAAAAAAGGAAAATTTAAGCTATAGTTTTTATTATTCTAAAACTAAACAGATTCAAGATTTTTAGTTCTTTAAACATTCCTTTTCTGTGAATAATTTACAAATATAGTTAGTAAATCATCTAGGGTTTTATAATAACCCTTGCTATATTGGAAAATAAAGATGCTTGGCAATTAAAAATTCTAGAATAATTAACTTCACAAGTACAAATGAAAAAGTTTCCATTGAAGAGTTATAAATATAAATGTAATTAGAAAGTAATTGCCATACATACAGTAATTAATTAATCATTTATTTATTATTTAATTAGTAGTAACTGTAATTCTCTATACATTTTCCTAGTTTTTACTCTTTTTTAGAGTACTATTTGATGAAGAACTGTATATATTTAAATGGATTTGTAGCAACCTTTTGTAAATTGGAAATAGCTCAAAAGGTATTGTATTTTATTTTTATAATTTAATCAAGCAAAGACTTATTTGTGAGAGTTACTTCTAAGAATTACTTCTAAGAATGATTTTTAATAATAATTTTTAAGAATAAATTTGTTTGGTTATTTTTAACATACATTTGTAATTCACTAAACATTCCAACTTGCGAAAACAATTTGACAATTATAAATACTTTAACTTTATTTAGATTAACTACTTAAACGTGAAATACAGGTTTATTTTTAATATGTTATAGAAGAAAATACTGCAATTTACTATAATACAATATACTCAGTGGAAAATTTGTTATTTTTATGATTAATTTATATGGGTTAAAAGTATTATTAACAAAAGCATTTTGAAAACTAAGCTTATAATGGAGAGAAAAATTTTTGTGTATTTATGAGTGTATTGTATGTGTTTTTTATACGTATTTATACGTATTTATTCATATATATGTATGCAAGTGTGTTTATATATATGCACTTATATGTATTTACATATATTTACATATATTTATTTATTTATTTATTTATTTATTTATTTATATATATTTACATAAATTTATGATTTGCCACCATTTTACTAAGTTGCATTTACTCACAGTTTTTTTTCTGCTAATTAAACAATTTTCCTTTGTTTCTTTGCTTTAATACTCGATATTGCTAACTTTATATATTTAAAAAATATTCTAATTTTTATACTTATTGCTTTTTACTGCTTTTTTACTGCTTATTATTTGCTAATTTTTACTTTTTATTTTATTTTATTTTATTTTATTTTATTTTATTTTATTTTATTTTATTTGCTTTTACTATACTTTTATTATTAACAATGTCTCCTATTGACTATTCCAAGTATACCTTTGTTTCTACTACTTTTGCATCTATGAAAGATGACTCTTCAGTAATTCATGTCGTCCCAACCATTTCCGATTTTAACAAGAAATGGGACTCGCGTCCAATAATTAATTCATACCAATTTTCCCGTAAATGGTGTGATATGATTGAAGATGATGAAGATGATGAAGAATTTCTTGATCCTTGTGCTCCTGAGTACTATAAGTCTTTTTTTGTTGGTTCTGTACCTTCCAATGAAACAAGAACTACTTCTAATACTTCTATAGAAGTTCCGAATGTTAATACAGAAATTAATTGTCCATCTGAAACATTTAAACTTGCTGAAGTTAACAAATGTGTAGAGAATTCTTCTGTATCTATTGATGAAAAGCAGCATAAGTCCACTTTTGAAAATAACAATATCGCTGATTATGATACCTTTTACTGTGCAGAACTATTCCCAGAATCGGAAAAAACTTCAGATATTGACGATTCTTCTTATGTGTACATTGATTTTACCCCTAAATGCATTAATAAAATTTACTCTGATTTGAATATTATCGGAAATACCTCTGCAGGTGATTTAAATAAGAATGAAATAAATACTAAAAATGAAAATGAAAATGAAAATGAAAATAAAAATAAAAATAAAAATAAAAACGAAAACGAAAACGAAAATGAAAATGAAAATGAAATATCTGATAACAACCCCCCTATGCACTTTTTATCATGTATTACAGATACCTTTGAAAAGAAAACTATTCCACTTTCGTTAAAACAAATTGATCAAATACTTTTAATATTGAATATGCCAGCAAGGATGGAAGAAGAGACTTCAAAAGAAATTTACGATCAACCAAATCAACTTTCTTTTGGGCAGTTTCAGCCTGATGATCTTTTTGATCTATCTTCCTCAGATTATTCACTTGCTCTTAGCGATGAAGCCGCTAAGTATCTAAAGACCAATATAAAAGAATCCACAAACACTGAAGAATTTAAAAACGATAAAAAACTTAAAAATACTATATTTATAGAAGATGTAAAAAAGGTAGAAGAGGTTAAAAATATCGAAGAAATAAAAAATGATAAAAACAAGAAAGATAAAAAAACTAATGCTAAAACAAAATCTTCAAAGAAAAATAATAAAAAAAAGGGTACACCAAAGACTAAACCTAAAAAATCAAATGCCAAAGTATCAAAGAAACAGAAAAAATCTAAGGAGAATTTAGACTTGGAAAAAAATCCTATGCATATATCCAAAGAAAAAGACATGTCTCCCCTCTCATTGGCAAAAAGTAGCAGAATTAATAGCTCCTGCGGCGAAATTAATTATAGTAACAGTCCAGTTAAGTCTGTTAATCCTTCTGGAGATACCACTCACTTATTTAATTTGCCTTCTTCTATAACAAAAAATTTAATATTTCAAGACAATCTGGATACCTCTGTTACTATTTCTGAATCTGATGAATCTGATGAACAGAACAACTCTTTAACTTTTGATAATATTAAAGTTTGGGACGTTAATATTACTCACTCTTTTGAACATTTGGATTTAGATTTATTTGAAAATACCTCTGAAAGAATGATTAAACCAATTACTCAAAATAAATATAATCCAGAAACTATTTTGACCACCCTATCGAAAGGTGATAAGAATATAGAAGAAAATAACGTGTTAAATATAATGGAAAAAGAAAATTCACAAATAAAAAAAGGAGAAGAATTGGCTTTGAGTTGTGATTTTTTGATATTAAAAGAGATTAAGGACGATTTTGAATATAATTTTGATAATAATTTGGGTTCTACTATTTTGGAAGACAATATGAAATTAAAGGAAGATAAATCTTTAAACAAATTGAAAGACGAAAATGTGGAAATTAAAATCGAAGAATGTCTAAATTTTCACGATAATTCTGGTTTATTTAAAGACAACTATTCTGTGCATGATAAAGAAGATGTAGAAAAGTTAAATAATGAGCCTTTGGAATCAGAAATAGAAATTTTAAATATAGATTATAATTCTATACTATTAGACAATGATATTAAAAACGAACTGGATGGCTCAGAAGAACTCTTTAATAAAGAACGAAATGTTAATATTAAGAAAAGTTTGGAGTATGAATTCATATATAATACATGTCTTGATTTTGATTTTGGTATTGATATATTAAAGAATTTAGACGGTTTTTTTGTCTCTCTTGATACTATTGAGTTTCATTACTTTGATAAGATGGATATCAATTTGAATATTTCTAGAGATATACTTCATTCGACAAATGATTCCTGTGCGCCTATTTCTACTTCTTTTGATAATAACATTCATACCGATTGCGATAAAACTATTAATGATGCTGGTTTTCATAATAGTTTGATCGATGAGAAATATGAGTTTCCACATCGCACTAATAGGCCTAGAGATAAAATACCATCCATAGTGGAAATATTATACAATGATGAAACTACAGATGGAAATACTCAAAATACAAATGAAACTGGTTCAACTGTGTCTCCAAATGATGGACTATGTAATAATATGGTACATGATGATATGTATGACAATGAAACGACTAAAATAAGCAAAAGGTCTAAAGATATTACGTGGATGTGTGTCTTTTTCCAGGTTCAAATACTTAGTTATAATGTTTTAATTGAGAACTTCTCAATATTTGGAAGAAATAAACGACAGAAAAGCTGATTTTCAGTAGAATTTTAGTGATAACTTTTTGGTATTTATACTTAATTCTGTTTATATCTCTTTTACAATATTTATGGGAAAACTTCTTTAGTATTTATACTTAATCATATTTATATTTCTTTTACAATCTCTCTGGGATTTTTTATGTTCATTATTTTATATTTATTTACATAACATAACGATCTCCACTGATTTACATCACTGTTTTACAGTTTATTAATATTTTATATCCTGGGCAAACTACAATATTTTTATTTTATTACACTTATTTTTCTACGTTTGAGTTTTCTATATTACAGTGTATATTACTTTTATTTTTTAGATAGAAGTTTTAATAAAGTTTAAAGTTAAAAAAAAAAAAGAAAAAAATTATTTTAAAATGTACAAACACACAGTATTGACAATAATACAGTTTATTTTTATGTATTACTTGCTATTGCACAGAGATGAGTTTTTAAGGTAACCATGTAGGATTCCAAAAAAAGTTACTCAAAAGATAAGAATTCCTATCGGAATCCATTGCAATATTGTATTTGAAAAACAAAAACAATAACAATAAAAAAGAAATGAAAAAAAACCCTTACTATATGTATGGTAAAGAGTTTTTTTTTGTTTTCCCAGTTCTGCTGTTGTTTGTTTTACATGGTTTACATGGTTTTCATAGGGGTTCCTTATAAAAGATATGTTTTCTTACTGTTTCTGTACATTTTTATCTGGAGACCGTGGATTTCTTGCATAGAAGCGCGTGTATATGTCATGTCTACACGATAATATAACCATAATAGAATACTATATATTAATAATATAATAATAATATAATAGTAATATAATAATAATATAATAATAATATAATATAATAAATAACTTCAATAAAACAATGTTTAATACAGTAATAATCTAATAATAACAATAAATGGGAACTGTTTTCTTGTTTGGTACATTTTCTACAAAAAGATTACAATACTAAACTTTTTTTTTAAACCACCCAATACGTAAATAAAATTTATCTAATTGTACGAAAAAAAACTCTATTAATATCCAGAATTATATAGAGAAATAAATAGAATAATAAAATATTTATTGTAATTCCAAATCACAGGCTGATCGTAATTGAATCGTAGTTAAATCGTAAAGAAATAAACATACAACGCGAAATGCTATACGCATGTTACTAAGCAATCTATAAAAATGTATAATCTATGACTAAATTATATTCAAAAGTAAGTAATAAACTGTATATTATTACTAATAATTTTTGAGATCTTACTAATATCAACCTCCAAAATATTAAAAGTGTATGAAAAAAACATGAAAAAAGGCATATATACTACTTTAAATTAATTAAATAAGTAAAATAAACAAATGCTTCGTATGCGCCTTAATTAATTTTAGATATTTGTTAGCATTTTTATTGATTTAAATGCTTTTATAGTGGAATTTTCTGATTTTTTGTTATTTTAAAAAGTGAATTCTTAGGTGAGAAAAGAATTTTTAATTACAATCTTTTTGCTTTTATTATATATAGAAACTATTTTTTTTTATATAGCATTATTTTTCTATTATTCAATTACTATAATTTACTAATAATATAGATATTTTTTATGAATACTCCATTTAAGCCGTTGAAAATCAATGGTTCTTTGGGAAATTATAATAGTACATCTAGATTGAAAAAGAAACCGAGGTTGGAAGTCAACGATTTGAAAGCTGAAAAAGTAAAGGTTAAACTCGAAGACGCGAAGGGGAAGGAAAACAAAGACCAGGAGATAGATGTTGAGAAAAATAGCAAAAATCTAGGCTACTCGGTGCTTCTTAGAAAGATCTCTTTTAAGAAGAACAAGGTTTGGGAAAATGATGGTACTCTGCTTGTAGAAGTTTCAACTGGAAGTGCAATTTTAAAGGTTGATAACGACATGTAAGCGGTATTGTGTTTGTATTTAGAGTTATATTTTTACTATTTTTTCTATATTTTCTAATTATTATATACCCTATTTATGCTTTTTATTGCACCACTTCTACACACTGCTAACGTTTAGATTAACGCGAGGAAAAGTCGATCTTCAGTTAATGAAGCCAAACCAACTAATCACCTTAAGTTCTTATGAATTGGAAATTGGCGAGGAATTGTCTGCGCAAAATTTGTCTTTTCCTCATACAGAAAATCCTTCTGGATTAAAAAATTCACAAAACTCTATTTACAAATCTCCATTATTTCCTGCCAAAGGTTCATCTCCAACAAAGAAAAAAATTTTAATAAATTCACATGATGATGTTACAGCTCAAAATCCAATTATTATGAAAAAGTTGCCATTTAATATTTGTGATGAAAAAGATCAAGTTGATGTCAGAATAGATCCATTAATTACAAGAAAATTAAGGCCTCATCAAATTGAAGGAATAAAATTCATGTATGAATGTGTTATGAAAATTAGAAGCTTTAAAGGACAAGGTGCTCTTTTAGCCGATGAAATGGGGCTTGGGAAAACATTGATGGTGATTGGGTTATTATGGACTTTATTAAAACAATCACCATTTACTAAAGTTAAAAATACAATACGAAGGGCATTGATTGTATGTCCTGTTACGCTTATAGATAATTGGAAGAATGAATTTATTAAATGGATTGGAAGAGATCGAATAGGTATATTTATTGCAAATAGTCGCCATAATATAATTGAATTTGTTGCAAGTAGGGTATATCAAGTAATGATTATTGGTTATGAAAGAGTACTTTCTTTAAAAGATTCTTTAAATGATGCGGGTATAGATATAATAGTATGTGATGAAGGACATAGATTGAAGAATAGTAATAGTAAAGTATTTCAATTTTTAGCTGCTCTTGATTGTCAGAAACGATTACTTTTAACCGGTACACCTATTCAAAATGATCTTAGTGAATTTTATACAATGATAGATTTTATAAATCCAGGAGTTTTAGGAACATATAATGAATTTAGGAAGTATTATGAAATACCAATAATGAAATCTAGACAACCCCATGCTCGTACAATAGATAAAGAACAAGGTAAAGATAGAACAGAGAAACTTTCAAGTTTAACAAAGAATTTTATTTTAAGAAGAACATCTGAAATGATTAAAAAATTCTTACCACCAAAGAATGAATATATAATATTTTGTCAACCTACATCTCAACAAATTAACTTCTTTAAAGCAATATTATCATTTAAAGATGTAGATGATTTACTTGATAATTATTCACCTCAGGAATGTCTTAAATTAATTACATTATTAAAGAAAGTAAGTAATAATCCTTCACTTTTAAAAAGTGAAAATCAAGAATTTACTCTACGTAGTATACCTGCTGCTTTGATTAATTCTACTTCTTCATCTTTTTCTTCTAGTGGGAAAGTTTTATTTTTAAGTTTTTTCTTAAAGCAGCTTTTATATAATACTGAAGAAAAAGTTGTTATTGTTTCTGGATCAACAAAGACATTAGATATGTTACAAGGTGTATTATATAATATTAATGGGACCTTCATGCGCTTAGATGGATCAACGCCTAGTAAAGAAAGACAAAAAATTATAAATGTATTTAATAGTAATAGTCAAAAGAGTTCATTTGCATTTTTATTATCTGCCAAAAGTGGAGGAGCTGGTATTAATTTAATTGGTGCATCTAGATTATTTTTATTTGATACAGATTGGAATCCAAGTATTGATTTACAAGCAATGGCTAGAATATATAGAGATGGACAAACTAAACCAGTTTTTATTTATAGATTATTAACTACTGGTACCATAGATGAAAAAATATTTCAAAGACAGCTTACAAAGCAAGGTTTATCTGATAATTTTATAGATTCAAAAGATAATTTTTCAAATAGTTTTTCACCTGATGATCTTAAGGATTTATTTACATTTCATCAAGATACAAATTGTCAAACTCATCAAATATTAGGATGTAATTGTAAATCTATTGGAGAATATTTTGATGAAGCTGATATAAAAAAAGAAGATGATAAAGAAGAAGAAGAAGAAGATAATTTTGCATCTCAAGGGTTTATTACTGCTAAAAAAGTTATTGAAAATGGAGATGAAGTTCCTGAATTAAAAAGTATTAATTTAGATACCTTAAAAAAGTTTTCACATACGGATCCATCTAAGTGTACAAGTTTATGTCATATTAATGATATTATATTGGAAGATACAATAATTTCTACAAAATCTAGAGTTTCTTATGTTTTTGCAAAAACTTGTGTTTAATCTATGGTGGATTTGAGTTGGATTTCAATTTAAGTAATAAAATTAGAAATTACAGGTTTATATTCTATAGCATGCTTTATTATAAAGAAATTATTTGTTTTATTTTAAAGGACTTATTAAGTTCTCTAAAGATGAAAAAAAGCTTAAGATTTTTAAAAATATAAAGGACTTAAGTTCTATATAGATAAAAAAAAAAAAAAAAAAAAAAAAAAAAAAAAAAAAAAAAATCGCTCATTATGATTTAGTTAACAAAAGATAAGATAAAAAATGAAAATTATTAAAAATTGCTAAAAACTGTTTAAAATTTTATAACCTTTATAAATTATAAAATTTACAAAAATTTAATAATTTTATAATTTATGCTCATTATTTTCTCGTTTGATGAAACAACAGGGATTATCCAAAAAGAGGACTTATAAGGGCTTACTTATAAAAAAATTATAAAAACAAGGCAGTTTAATACCAAGGAATACCAAGAACTAAAAATACTAATAATACTAATAATACTAATAATAAAGTTATTAAATATAATTATTTAAAAATATTACTAAAAAATAATTTATTTTTTAAATAGTTATTAAAAATGGACACTTTGGATGCATTCGAGAACTCGAGCCTAATTTCAACTTCGGAAAACGACGTAGGGGCAGAAGATATTTTAAAAATCGTTAAAAGACTCCGTCACTTAATTGAATGTTTAATTCCTAAAGAAATTTCTATTTTAAGTATTACTAATTCAGAACAAAGCATTATAACTTCAAGCATTATTGATTTAGCAATTAATGCTGTAAAGGATGAAAATAACGATACAGATAGTATTAATAATAACAAAAGCGCTTGCATTGTTTTTTGTTTATTAATATGCTGTAAATGGTACAAAGAATTAGAAGATTATTCTACATTAACTTGTAATCTTTCACATATAAGATTTATAGCTTGCCAGGTTATTGCAAGTAAAATTATTGATTTAGAAGAAGATAAAGAATTTTTATTTAAATCAGTTTTATGTAAAAGATATTATATGTTTAGAAATGAAAAAATTGAAAATTCTACAAATGCATTTGAACTTTCAGTTGATCTTCATGCATTAATTGTTATATCATCAAATGGTTATCAAAATTGTATACAAAGATTATGGGATGGTCATATAATTCAATCAGATAAAAATCCAATGGAATATATTACATGGAAAAAATTTCATAGTTTAAAATTTTGGCAACATTTTGATCCTGAAAGATTAAGAGCACCAATTTATCAAAATGCATTTCAATTATTTATATCAATAATATTTTTAATTTTATATACTATTGCTATAAATACTGAAAATTCACGTAGTAATTTAGATTTTGTTGAAATTTTACTTTATATTTTAACACTTGGTTATATATTTGAAGAAATTTCAAAAATTTATAAAATTGGTTGGAATTATATTGGTATTTATTCAATTATAAATGATTTATTATATATAATGTTTATAATTTCATTTATAATTAGATTAATTGCTATTTCAATTATAAATCCAAATTCTGAAACAAGATTAAAATTTCATTTATTATCTTATTATATTTTATCTGCAAGTTCTCCTTTAGTTTGGTTACGTTTACTGCTTTTTCTTGATTTTAATCAATTCTTTGGTAATATGATTATTGTTATTACAAGAATGATGAGAGAATCAATTTTATTTTTTATTTTACTTTTAATTGTTTGTATTGGGTTTTTACAAGCATTTATTGGTCTTGATTATGCTGATGGGGCAGGAGAAGTTGTTTTTATTGTTCTTGGTGTAATGACAAGAACAATTTTAGGAGATTCTTCCTTTGGAATGTTTGAAAATTTTGCAAAACCATTTGGTATAACTTTGTATTATTTCTTCACTTTTTTAGTTTCAATTATTTTAGTTAATATCTTGGTCGCTTTATATAATTCTGCCTATCAAGATATTGTTGATAATTCAGTTAATGAATACCTAGCTTTGAAAGCACATAAAACTTTAAGATTTATCCGTGCTCCCGATGAAAATGTTTATATTCCACCGTTTAATCTTATTGAAATTTTTTGTTTAATTTTACCTTTTGAATGGTGGATGGATCCAATAACTTATAATAAAATTAATGATATTATAATGACTATTATTTATGCTCCAATGCTTATAATCATTTCTTGGTATGAAGTTAGAAAAGCAAAAAAGCGTAATCATCAATCAATGTTAATTGATGATCTTTCAAATGATTTACGTTTTGAACAAAAAATTTCAATTCAAACTGCTTTTGATAATTGGAAAGAATTTTCAACTCCTGACCAAGATTGTTATGGTGCTTCTTCTAAATGGAAAAAGGATGTATTTGATTTACAACAGAGGAATAATTTTCATTATCTTCGCAGGGGATTTCATGTGTCTTAGTCCTATGATATTATTTATTATTTTGAATTATTTATTAGTTGATGATATTATTTATTATTTTGAATTATTTATTAGTTGATGATATTATTTATTATTTTGAATTAATTATTTATTAGTTGATGATAATATTTATTATTTTGAATTAATTATTTATTAGTTGATAGTTATTTTAGTTATTTATTATTTATTACTAGTTATCAGTATTAGTATTAGTATTAGTTATTATTTATTATTATTTACTATCTGTTATTATACACATACAACAATTTATACAAATATCAAAATAACTTTTATTATATTTATTCAATATCAGCTTCATCAGCTTCTACTTCTGAATCATCATCACCAGATACTTCTTTATTTTCTAATTCATTTCTTTCCATTAAAGCAGCAAGTTCAGCATCATCAGATTCAGTGACAGCTTTAGGAGCCATTTTAACTGCAAAATTACCACCAACAGCTTTAATTTTTTCTTCAATTACAGATATTGCTTTATTCAATAAATCAAGACCTTGTTGTTTATCAATACATTGAGAAGTAAGTACATATAAAGGAGGTGAGACTAATCTAACTTTTAATGGTGTATTTTCAGTATTAAGGTTTTCAGCTGCTCTAAGTGCTGTTTTTACTGCATCAATTCCTTCATAACCAAAACATGTTACTTCTATATCTGCACGAACTTTTGTAGGCTGTGGAGTTAATCTTCTTGAAATATATTGTTTTAAATCTTCAAGTACAGCTTCACTTGGTGAATTTATATCTTCAAACACAGTATCTGGATTACTATTAGTTAGTACACATTATGTTATATTATATAATAATAATAATAATAATAATATAATATTACTCACGTAATTGCAATTTTAAAAGCATCTAAGGCATGACCATATTTACGATAAAGTGGCCAACCGATTGTGTTATATAAAGTTTCAAGTGGTATTTGATTCTTTTCAGCTACATGTCGTAAAATGGAATGAACTGCTTTTGATTTATTGTATCTTTCTTCACATTTGATTACATCTTCAGCTGAAACTCTTCGCTTAGAAAGATCAATGTATCCTTTTTCTTTATCAACACGTAACACTACAACAACTTCGTTACGACCAACTCTAATTAATTTTTGAATACTTCTAATTCTTCGTCTAGAAAGTTCTGATAATAGAATCATTCCTTCTATATTGTCATATTCGAGTAATTTTACTAAAAAGTTAGAAAAAAATAATGTTAAAATGTTTAATTATAATCATTTGAAATTAACATTTAAAAAAAACTGTTCATAGAATTAAACTATTTTAAACATTTAAACATTTAAACATTTAAATAAATAAAAATAAAATA
>JAJMCY010000237.1:0-20359 GCA_030565755.1 Ascobotryozyma cognata
TATATAAATTATATTATTATATTATATTATATTATTATATTATATTATTATATTATATTATTATATTATATTATATTATTATATTATTATTACTATTCAAGTTCTTATAATCTATGTATTATTTATTCTTCTCTATGCTATGCTATTATATATAATATTTTATTTTTTATTCGTTATTAGTTATAAATCTAGTTTGTTTCTTATATATATTTATATTTATATTATATACATATACACATATACACATATACATACATATACTCGAAATTTACGTTACTATCTTTATAAATGTTATTCTTTTTTTATATTATTTGTTTCTTATTTACCGGTACTATTAATTTATATAATAAACGTTTATTTGTTTACTATATAATTTTTGAAATTATTATTTACAATTTTATATTTGCTGTTTACTTTAAAAAAATAAATAAATAAAAAAAATTTAACACTCATTAATTTATTTTATTATTTATTTTGACGGTTAAATATTATTTACTATTTACTAATAATTTTGTTATTGTAAAGATGCTAAAACAGATTCATTATACAAAGAAAACGTTAGCTAAATATAATAATATTGTCACATGCGGAATCGATTTTTGCTTATGTAATGTTCGTTGTTCGTTGTTCGTTGTTCGTTTTGTTATTTGTTATTTGCTATTTGTTATTTGTTATATATTATATTATTATATTATATTATTATTTGCTTAATGATTTGTTACCCGGTTTGTTGCGGTTGCGGTTATTATGAAGTCAATTGATTACCTTATAAGATAGTCATAGTTGGTAATTCTTGGGATGATTTAACTTTTAAACGTTATTATTGTAATTATTATTAAGACTTTATGAATTTAATCTCCTGTAAATTTTTTAATCTTATACCTTGTAAACTTATAATATTAACAGAATTAAATTAAAACTACATATACATAAAAAAAACTGATATAAATATTAGAATTTAACCCTTAAAATTAACAAATTAATAACAAGTAACAATAAGAATCAATTATTAAAATAAAATAAATATTTATAAAATTTATATAAATATATACATATATATATAAATTATCTGCTATGTCTTGTAATTATAACATTTATAATATTATATATACATTATATTATGGTAAACGTATTAAAATTCCTTGTAGATAACCTAACATACATAATATAATATAACATAACATTAAGCATTCTGATATTGACTAATGTCCCTAACAACCATACTAGCAACAGCAGCTGATAATAATGTTGATGTACAACCAGTAATTAAGGCAGATATAACTATTTTAGAAAAATCTGCCATTCTTCCAGGTGCAACTTGTGCAAATACACCTAATTGATTCCCAACAGAAGCTAAATTAGCAAAACTACATAATGCATATGTAGCAATCAATTGTGATCTAGATGACATTTGATTATAAGGTGCTTCATTCATAAGCATATTATATGCTACAAATTCATTTTGAATCACTTTAGTTCCCAAAAGTTCTGCAATGTAATAAAGTTCATCTCTTGGAGCACCAAGCAAAAAAGCAACTGGATAAAAAAAATATCCAAGTATCATATTAAGTCCTAATGGAGGATTAGTAATATTCCAAAAATGTCCAAAATATCCAAGTAGTGCATCTACTAAAGCAACAATAGCAATAATACAAATCATATTAGCAAGAATAGTTGCTGATATTTTAAGACCAATCCATGCTCCATTAGAAAATGCTGCTAACGCATTAGATGCTCTCGCTTCAACATCCTCCGGAATAACAACCCTTTCCTTTGTTATAGATTCTTCAACTTCAGGATACCTTAATTTAGAACATGCAAGAGACCCAGGTATTGACATTACACATGATGATAATAATGCTTGTGCATTAACACCCATTCCAATATAAGCAACCAAAACTGATCCAGCAATAGTTGAAAATCCAGATGCCATTACTTGATGTATCTCTGCATTCGTAAGATGTGGAATAAATGGTCGTACTAAAATAACTGACTCTCCCTGGCCAATAAATGGAGACGCTGCTGCAACTACTGCTTCTGCTCCAGAAACTCTTAAAAACCAAAAGAAAAAGTATGCAAACTTTACTATAAACCATTGAATAGTACCCCAATAATATAACAATTGTACAAATGCTATAAAAAATGTAATTGCAGGCAAAACTGAAAAAACAAACATCGGCAAATTAGCTGCATGTTCATTAGCTATAAACGCAACACCATTCTTAGAAAATCCAAGTAAATATCTAGCCATTTTAGAAATAAAATCAAATAAATTATAACCACATTTTGTACGTAATACAAATAAAGAAATAATAAACTGTGATAGCATGCTCAAAGTAACTGTCCTCCATACAATATGCTTTTTATTATTAGAACTTGCCCATAAACCAAATATAAATACAAGACATCCAAAAAATGCAATCGCTCGGTCTGATCTATGAGATTCTTCAACTTCACTAGGAACAAATGTTCCAACCAATATTATTACAACAGTTACTGTTATTCCCGCAATATTGCGATAAGCTGAAGGGATTACTCTTTCAACTATTCCAACACCCCAACTCCAAACTTTTTTGGGATAAAACAAAATAACACCAGCTGGAAAATGAAATGTGGCTATTCTTATCCAAATAAATATATATAAAACTGTTGGAACTAGCCATTCGTGTCTATGTTTTGGTTGTGCAATAATACTAACCCACCAAGAAGTAAAAAATAACCATATTAATAAATGAATCCATTTTCTATAATGCAAATATACAATCCTAGGTTCAAGATTGGATTTAATCTTTTGCCAGTTAAATCGTTTTTTAGATGAAATATAAGATCCCAATGTACCTGTTTCTGTATCTGTTGTTCTTACATTGTAAATTACATCATTCTTTTCGTTTTTTCCACTATTCGATTCACTTGGCTCACTATTAGAACTTTCAAAAATAGCCTCGTCGGAAATTCGATTCAAATTTTTATCAGAGTTTGCAATAGTACTACGTTTATGAACATCTGATTCCTCATAAGCAATATGACCAGATTTAGAGGTCTCTAGAAAAGTATGATCCTCTGAATCTTTAACAAGAACTGCAGGAATATTTTTATCATGTGCAGATTCAGAATGGTGAAAATGTTGATGATAATGTTGATTTTTAGGATCTAAAACAGGGTCGTGATAATTGTCTTCCGATTGTTCAACCATATCTTCAAACTTTTAAATTATTAAAAAAAAAAAAAAAAAAAAACAATAGGATTTCAAATTATTAGAAATAAATCTTCGTATTAAATAAAATAAAAAATAAATATTTTTGATAAAAACATAAAAAATAATAATAATAATATGATATTATTTCTATCAGTAAAAAATTAAGGAAAATAGCCTGTTTAAATAATTTGCAAATCAATATTGCTCATTTAAAAAAAATTCTTGGAATTTTAGGGTATGAGTGGTATGATAGGCAAATAAAAAAAAAAAAAGTAATGTGATTGCCTAAAAACCTTTTTTTTTTCTTTTTGTTTTTCGTTCTTTGCTAAAAAAATATTATTCCTAACTTAAAATTTAATAAAAAAAAATATCACCTGTAATAATATTTCCTGAATCACACAACATTACTCATAAATAATAAAGCTTCATTCCAAGCTTTAATAAATATCTCCTCATTAAAAAAAAATGCCAATACTTTTTATGTGATATCAGAAAAAATATGTAAAACGTTATTCACAATAATACTGTTTCCATTAAAAAATATTTTTTCTAAAAACAGAACCATTCTTTTTCCTTGTAATAGGTTTAATCAACGTTAATTACCAAGTTTACTTATTAATTAATGATTAATTCTTTATACGAAAAGCCCAATATAACGATAAAAACCGTTACATTTTTCAAAGCATAGTTCATTTAAGTAATCATAACGGAATAAATTTTTTGTAGTTTTATCTTTTTTTCTTTTCCAGAATAAAGAATAAAAGGAACCCTTTCCGCAAAAGACCATTTACATAACAAATTAACGAATTAACCGCTTTTTTTCCAGGTTTTAAAAAGAATTCTCAGAAAAAAACATCTGAATTTATATTTTTGTAATAAAACCCTGACAGTGATGTGATACGATTCATATTTAATTTAATTTAATTTAATTTAATTTAAAAAAAAAAAATAATACATTTAATAAATTTGACAATATAGTTGATTCATTAAAATTGTCACACATGAACATGAACATGAAAATAACAATAAATGCCTTTTAACGCTATTTATTATTTAATTATTTCCTGGATTTGGAATTCAATTCGAAATTTATTTTCCCAAGAAATGATTTTTACTAAGTAAATTTTTTGTTTCCATAGTAAAACTCTGTCGTTTACATATAAAAACCATTAAATTTTAATTAAAAAACCGTTCGAGAAATAATAAATAAATAATAACCTAGACTCTAATAAAATGAATCAAATTAAAATAATAGTTAGTCATAATAATAATGATATTAATGGTTCAGTCAAATACATATATTAATAACTTGTACCGGTAATTAAATATAAAAAATTTTAAATTTAGAGTAAGTAAAAAGGGAGTCAAGTCCTTTGATATTATTTAAACTTTAAAATATATATAATAAATAATAGTTTTATTATGTAGAATCGTATGATATAAGTAGTTTAGTAAGACCAAAAAAGCCCACTAAATAAAAAAAATAAAAAAAAAAATATCAATAGTAAAAAATTTAATAAAAAAACTCATAACTCCATATCAACGATATATCTATAAATATATATATATATTATTAATCAAATACCTATGTTATATGCGTTCCTTATTGGTTTTTGGTGTATTTTTTTATGCATTCTACCATTGTGCCATAGGATTAACGATCAAAAATAATATATTTAGAGTATAAAATAAAACATATACCGTAAAATGAATATGAAGCACTTAATAATCCTATATATCTATATTTACCCCATCCATCAATAAATATATACATAATTATTATAGAAACATTTCTATTTAAAATTGTTCTTATATAGTTGATTCAACTTTTAAGTCTAACAATTTTGCAGTAACTTCTTCTAAATCTGTAAAATCCTTATCTTCTATGTTCTCTTTTATTTCCTTCTCACTTTTTTCAAAGGGTGTTTCTATTGTCTTTTTATCTTTATTCATGTCTTTCTTTTCGGGTTTTACTTCTGATTCTACAATTTTGTCATCGAAATTTGTGTCATTTTCTCCTTGAATACTATTAATACTTAATGAATTATCATTTTCATTTAAGGCATTCTTATCTAATGTACTTTTTGTAACTGGTGCTTCAGAATTAACTGTATTAGCAATATCTCCTTTATTATTGTATTCTTTTGCAATCTGTTTTAAACTATTCTCCCAACCAAGATATTTAGCTAACTCTAATGCCGCATTGTCACAATCGCTTAAATGAATCACATCATCTATTCTTTCACCAATAGATCCTACCTTTTCAAAATTTATTAACACTCTAGGACATTTTGAATCTTCTGGAAGTGCCGCAAAAGGATAAACTGTTAGAGAAGTGCCTGCGATGATAACTAAATCAGCAATTTCTAGATCTTCGTCTTGCAACGTAAAAAATCTCTTAGGTAATCCTTCTCCAAAAAAAACAATATCAGGTTTCACGTAACCATCGCATTCTTGGCATTTAGGTATTTTTTTATTTTCTACACAATATTTCACTTTCTGTGTGCTCATTTCAGTTTTACATTTTATACAATGATTTTTCGCAAATGATCCGTGAGCTTCTACAATTTTTTCGTCTGGGATTCCTGAAAGCCTTTCAAGAGTGTCTATTTTATAAAAATTCATAGAGTCAATAACTATAATATATAATAAATTTTATATTATTATCTTACCAATATTTTGCGTGTAAACTCTTTGTAATAACCCTTTTTCATAAAACAATTTTGTAAGAAAATGCATTAAAGTAGGTTTATATTTCCCAGGATAAAGTTCTTCCGCAAGTATATAAAATGCCTTAGGATCTTTTTGGAAATATTCTATATCAAAAACTGCTTCAGCATATGGTAAATTTAACCTAGCAAGATTATCGTATAATCCTGTTTTTGGAGATCTAAAATCCGGAATTCCAGCAGAAGTAGATATTCCTGCACCAAACTAAATGTATTGTAATTAATAATAGTATTTATTGTATACAAATAATTTTTTATATTATCTATGAGTAGAGTATAAAGACTTAATTATTCATTATTGAAACTTACCATGAATACGACTTTTTTCACTTCATTTGACTTAATATAAGAAGCAATTCCTTTTAAATCGTTTGATTTTAATTTTCTTTTAGATGTCACATTTTTTGCTCTTTTCATGATATCCATTGTATTATATTTATTTTATTTTAATTTATTTTATTCTATTTTATTTTATTATATGCTTTATTTTTAAATATTTAATTTTTTACTTAGTAAATAAATCTTAATATATTCATAAATACATTCCAATATATTAATTTTCAAATAAACTAAAATTCATTTATCTTTCATTAAAACTCTTGGAGTTTTATTATTGCAATTGTACAAGACAACTATTAAAATTACGAAAATGTATATCCCAGATTAGGGTTGTGGTGAAAGTGTTTTAATATGAACGGTACAGGTACTCGATTAAATTAAATCCTAAAAAAATTGACCAGCTAGAAGTATACGAAAACTTTAAAAATAAACTTTAAAATATGATGAAACTGTTTAAAATAAATAATGAATTTAGTATTGTAAAAATTACCTTCTAACAACGAAGTTCATTAAAAGTGCTATTTACTTATGGCGTTTACTATATATCTACGTGCTCAGCTGTAATTTTGTGTTGGTCACTCTTTTCTTAAAATTGACTGACTGCTTTTTATAATATAGGTTGTTAATGTATTATTAGATGACATTAAATTTCAAAAATGAGTTTCTAACACCATCCTATAATCTGTATTAGCAACTCATAAGTCTTTAAAACAAATTAAACTTCACCATTTCACTTTCGTAAACTGATATCTAAAAGTATTTTTTATACATATTGAATATTTTTCTAGTAAAAAAATTCATAACTCGTTGCGACCAAATAGAAAGTTTTTTTATCCATTTTATTTCATCTCCGCACCTTATTGTATCAATTAAAACTTCATATTTGTCTATAAATAATCAATAATTCTTTTATTATACATCATATATTCCTTGAATAGAAGAGAAATTACCAACATTTATTGTTTCATATGTTTGAATCGAAACTATTTTTAGATCCATTTCAAATATAAATTATGTCCTTGGTTTTTTAACTGTACTACCGGCCAGAATCGTTGAATTCTTCCCACTTATTTACTTCTGAAAATAATACAAAACCAGGTTCTGCTTTATCTTTTCAATTCCTCCACCCTTAAAGTAAAACTAACATTTTTAGACACATGTTGTACCAAACCTAGAACATGTACTATCTTTCTGATTCCTATTCCCAAATCTAGATCAACTAGGACTTCTTCAGGACTTTTTTCTTTTCGCCTCTACATTCGAGATGTACCCTATTTAGGGTTGGTCCGTTGATTCCGTCAACTAGCCTGCACATTAGTTCTCTAGTATCGTTCTAATTCATTTTCTTGAATCCAACTCAATTATGCCTTGTCACAGAAGTGTTCTTAACTTCTTTATCTTTATTTAATAATCATCATTTTTTGTATCATTAGATTCCACTAATAAATTTAAAAGTATTTCATTGCCACTGAAAATCATATGGCACCCCTTAATTTTTGCTATTTCTTTTAAACTAACCAGAACCAGGTTTAATATCTGCAAATTTTTCCTAACTCCCTTTTCCATTATTTTCAAAAAGTTCACAAACACACGCATCCAAGACATTTCCCCAATTCTTCCACTCTGTTTCTGATTTGTATCTCAAATATTCCTTTTAAAGTATTGCATCATAAAGGCAATATTAAAAGTTTTAGCTTATATTTTATTCTTAATAGGTCCATTTACTATTCCTACTTAAGATAAATACCCAAGAACATATACTTGATGATATAAACCTTAAATATAATAATTAATTACTTTTGCAAATATTTATTTAGATAATTGTCATATCTACTTTCCTGTTTAATTTGCCTAATATTTCCTATTATGAGCTTCCCTCATATGCATATGTTTGTATGGAGTAATAATTTAAGATCTCATGTCTCTTTCAATTTTTAATTCATCATAATTTTTCTAACCACTTGTAAATTGACTATTTTAAAACAATCCGTGGAACTCTTTCGTTGGTATAACTTCTGCTTAAATCTAGCCTTTGTATTTCAAGATTACACTTGGGACGCTTTCCCTGTCACTTTTTACTGTTATTCTTGTTATTATATGACTATGCCTGATTTTCGCTCTGGAAAGTATAGTTTTGTTTATTTTGCAAGACCTATTCGTGAGACTTTTTTACTTAAAGTCACTTTTGACTAATATTATTCTGTCTACTACGAGACCACTCTTTTGATTTATTTTATTTTATTTTATTTCAATGCTATTTCTATTTGTTCATTTTATTTTATTACTAAACTAATTCTTTTGGTTCATCTTATTTTACTGCTAAAACATTCTTTTCTTATCGACATTATTTTATTGCCAGATTATCTCTCTAATTCAGTACAGCGAATTACTGTAATGCTAATATGTAGTCAACTATTCGTATGACTCCTGTTTCTCTGTATTTAAATTGCAAATAGATACCCAATTGATACCTTTATTACAATCATAAAAGGTGTTCCATCTTCTTCGATGAATATTGTTCCAAACTTAATGGATATACTCCCGTTAAATAATGGTAATTTCATAGGTCTTATTTCTTACACTTACTTTAAAATTATGTAGTTTGCCCATTTCACTTGTTCACTATACCTACTAGTTCATTCATTTATACTCGTGAACCCTCTCGATTTTTGCTGCCTGCAACCTAGATTAATTCATGCATGTCTCTTTCGTGGATAAATATATGGAGTTTTTTTAATACACTGGTTTCCTTGATCCTTTCGGTTTTTTTTTTCAAAAGAATTTCAAATGTACCATCTCTTTTGGTGTCGTAATAAATATGACGTAATAACCCATGTTTATCATAATGTTTTAGCTATCTTACCACCTGTTAAACTTTCTGTCCAATTTTTTGTATATGTTAAAATATTTTCTAGATCATTATTGCATTTGGATTACCTCTATACCAAGAAGTATCGTTACCATTTTGAAAGTGTTGCTTAATCTTTTCTTAAAGATGAATGCTTTTTATAATACAATTTGCTAATATATAATAATTAATTAAGTAATATGAACCTCCAAAAACCAACTTCTTACAAAACCAAGCAAAAAATACTTGAATTAGAAATTATTTAAATAATACAAAATAAAAAAAAAATCCCTTATTTATTAAGTGATTATAATTATAATACGACCCCGGTGAGGATCGAACTCACGATCTTAAGATAGAACTGTAGATAACAGTCTTACGCCTTAACCAGCTTGGCCACGGAGTCAAAAATCTACTTATTGCGAATCTAAACGGAATATAATTTGCTAAAAAGCAAAAATAAAATAAAAATAAATATTAACTAACTAAGTTAGTTAGTTATTTTTAACATAAACGACCCCGGTGAGGATCGAACTCACGATCTTAAGATAGAACTGCAGATAACAGTCTTACGCCTTAACCAGCTTGGCCACGGAGTCATTTGATGTTCCTTTCAAGATTATTGGTTTTTAATACTTAATAACTAGAATTTGCTAGATTCTAGAACTGGGTGTAAAGTGGGTAATACAATGTAATATGTAGCTATTACATTATCTTAAGTATATAGTAGCTATAAACGTATATATATATAAAATACATTAAACTTTACGAACGCTTGCAGATGTTAATATGTGAAAAAATTTATATTTCAGAGTCTTAGACTAAAATTACTATATGTATATTTTTGTATATACAGCAAGTACCCATGAACGAACCTGCCAACTTCACAAAAAATGTTGTCACCGCGAATTCGTATCATAGAACTTGTTGCTGTGGAAACTTCATGTTAACCATGTGACGAGGCAACTGCTTAATTAGTACTACCTGTAACGGGCTTTGAGGACGGGCGAGAAACGCTTCGTTCTTAGACTCTCTAGAGCTCGCACAATACCCAAACAAGACCGTTTACTTGGTCGCACTTGCCAGTAACCTTAAATTACTATGTATTACGTATATACTTGTTTTTTTGTGTATTATTAAGTGTTTATATGATTTATGACTACAATCAGCTTTTTAAAAAAGCGTATTCTTAACTAATAAGCTTACTATATCTTTTGCAATAATATTTGCTTTAATAAAAGAAATTGATACTATTAAATGAATAATTATATAATTTTTCTTGTATTTTTTTTTTTTTTTTAATGTCGTACTTTATAAATATTGTTGAAGTAAATATATATTTTTTTTTTCATTTTAAATGTTTTTAATTATATATTTACTTTATTTTTTTTTTCTTAATATATAAGTTGAAAGAATATATTTAAACTAAATTATTTGATTTTATTTTTTTATAATTTACTGTAAGACCATAAAAAAGTAGCTTTTGAACAAAGCATTTTAATTACTATACAAAAAAGGTTACCCTACCACAATAGTAGTATATTTATTCGTTCCACCAAAAGAGCGAGGCGAGACTCGCCCTTTTGAGACAAAACACACTGACACGACCCATTTGTGGCAACAACCCCAGCTTCTATGTTAGTTTTGATAGCCAGAGTAAAAATTAAAATAAAGCCTACTAAAATTTTACGACTACTCTAATGTTTACTATTGTTAACCGATATAATCCAGTTTATTTATATGTTTACTAATTATTACAATAGACAAAAAAAACATATATTAAAAATATTAATTATACAAAAGTTACTGTAAAAAGAGTATTTTGAAATTATTAATTATATAAAAGTTATTGTAAAAAAAAAAAAAAGATTAAAATTATCACATATTTTTGTATAAAGAAAGCCTAGAGATATAGCTTTGCTCTAATCTATTGTTAAAAACATATATTAGGATTATTACACCTATTTCCATAAAGAAAGCCTAGAGATACAGCTTCACTATATCTCTAATGTGAATTACAATAATTATACCTTCAAATTAAATATAATATTTCATACCAAAAATATATTTGTTATTTCTGTATTTTTATCATCACAACTTTCACCATCCAAACCCAGTAAACTTAATTTAATAAAACTGCTACATTATACAAACCAAACAACCTCGTAATGTACAAAACATAAGAACTTGATAATAATTTTGGAAGTAAAATAGGGAATATTCAAAAAAAAAAAACTCAGGAGAACATATAAAAAACGCGAAAACATAAAGAACTTAAAAAGTCTCCGTAAGAAATAATCTCTCACATGAACTAATTTTATAAATTATAGTCAACTTATATTTAAAAAGAATAAAACTTATATTTACATATAAAAGAACAATCGCGTTAAAAAGAAATTTCGATAATATAGTATTCATATAAATAAATTATTAAAGTAATTTACTAATTAGAATATTGCAGTAGCACGAATGAGCGATGGCAACATTCTGTGTGATACTAACAGGTTCCTCAAAAGACGTTTTTTTTCGTCTTCAAGGCATATTTTATTTGTCCCAGTTTTCACAGAAGAACAAAAACGTCAGAGGCCCTTAATGAAAAACCCTAATAAAGAAAAACAAACGTTTTGCACAAACCGCATTACATAAAGAAGTACACTGTTTGTGTCAAAAAGAGGACAAAGGGTTGATTACTCAATAAAAACTAAAAATAAATTTTGAATATCAAAAGACATTACTAAATTCGACCCCGGTGAGGATCGAACTCACGATCTTAAGATAGAACTGTAGTTAACAGTCTTACGCCTTAACCAGCTTGGCCACGGAGTCTTATTACGTCTAAGGCTTTAGTTTTAGTATTTTTATTAGTTTTTTTTTTTAATATCATTGTTCTGACTGCCAATGTTTATAATTATTAATATTTTTTTGATATTTGCTGTGATATAAATGTAGAAATAAACATAAAAATAAAACAAATAAGACTTATTATTACATAACGTATATATTGAACATTACGCACAAATATTATAAAGATATAACAGATTTAGCATTATTTGTAATAAGGTATAACGATGATTAACAAATATAATATAATTATTAAAATGGACGAAGGGTTATATACATTGTCTAATTAGTATGACTAATCACCAGCATCTTTACTTTACTTAGTATCAATGATAATCTAAGTTGATTAAATGAACAAGAAAATGATTAGTTAAGTTCTGACCATTTAAAAAGAACGGATTTTATTTTTGTTAAGCAGAATTTTATATTGTATTTAAATAATAATTATTACAGAGGGCTTAGATAGAATAAAGGCAGTTGGATTTATCACTACCTAAATAAGATAAGGTATTCTATAAACATATGGCAAAATTACCTACAAACAAACAAACAAAAAAAAAAGACATTACATAAAATAATGCAAATATTAATACAATATATTTTATTTTTTTTATTTTTTTTTAAAAAAAGAACGTAAACGCATTGATTTCATGCATGTAAAATAGAATACATATTGATTTAATTAAGAGTTAGTAGGCTACTGAAATTAATTAACTTGCAAACATGCTATAATATTTAAAGATATTTATGACATTTTAGTAAATATATATTATTAAGAAAAATATAATGCAAAAACAATAATTACATAAACAAGTCAATATTTATCATATGTAATTAATCTAAAATAAATAACACTATTTTACAAAAAATTGAAATATGTACTTATGCAAACCCATTGCTAAAAATAAAAATAAAAATAAAAATAAACATAAATATAAATATAAATATAAATATAAATATAAATATAAATATAAATATAAATATAAATATAAATATAAATATAAATATAAATATAAATATAAATATAAATATAAATATAAATATAAATATAAATATAAATATAAATATAAATATAAAAATTAAGGCGATTTGTTCTTCTCAAGACTGTCTGCAAGTTCTTTAGCATCTTGATTCGTCTTGACCCTTAATAAATACGTTATTCCTTTACCATCTGTCGTAAAATCCATAACTCTTACATTATTCTTGCCAACAAGCTGATATTTAACTGCACCTCTCAATAAAACGTTCAAAACAACTCTTCCAGACCCTTCAGCACGCACAAGAATACGTGCTTTTTTTTCAATTTTGTTTACTAATACGCGCATATGCCCTAAGCCTGCTACTTTATAAGGATCGGCATCTTTACCCTTTTTTTCGTCAAGTATAAAAACCTTTGCCTTTTTTTCATATACAGTATCCTCATTTTCTTCCCCTGGACCTTTTCCCACTGAAAGATCCTTTTTCTCATAAGTATTTTCTGATTGATCCTCAGTGGGTTTAGTATCTACTTCCTTATTCTCAATATTATTCTGTTTTTCTGAATTTCCAGAGCTATTCACTGAATCAGTAGTGCTAGCCCCGAATGGGTTGGATGAAGTTGTTGTTGAACTAAAACTAAAAGGTTTAGCAGAGCCAACAAGCTTATTTGCACTTGCTGCAAAAGGGTTACTTAAATTAGAGTTTCCAGGGCCCTTAGTGGTAGCGGCACTAAAAAAATCAGATGTTTTTGATGTAGAAGGAGGGGTACCAAATCCAAACCCTACAGTTGGCTTAGGCGTGGTTGCAGAACCAAATTGAAAAGAAGTGTTAATTTGATTATTTGGGGATTTTTTCGAATCTGATGCATTATCTGTAGACAAGAATGGTGATGATTTTTTAGGTATGGAAAGAAATGAAAAATCAGAACTAGACTTGTTTAAGAAGGAAGAAACAGGTTTATTTTCTGAGGAGAAAGAAGATAATCCAAATAATGTTGAACTAGTGTTTTTATTAGATGAAGAAGAATTCAAACCAGTAGATGAATTATTGCTCAAATCAGTAGAGGAGGTAAATTTAAATGAAGTTGGGATATTTGAAGTTGCCCCGAAGGATATTCCCTTTTCAGGAGACCAGGTATGATCTTTAGTAACAGGTTTTGAAAAAGCTAACGGAGAAGAAACGACATCATTGATTTTCTCTTTTTCTTTTAGGTTTTCAGCTTTATTATCAGTTTTATGATCTTTATTAGGTTTTATTTCATCAGTCTGAGTAACTTTTGCTTTATCTTGAACATTTTCAGATTTATCACTTTGAGCGACTTTAGATTTATTAACTGGTTCTGCAGAGCCGGAGGAGCCCGTCGAAGTAGAGAGTTTAAAAGGCAAATTATTACTAGAATTAGTGGATGCTTTAAACTCAAATTTGGGTCCGTTTAATAAATTATCTTGTTTATCTGATTTTTTTGAAGAAAAAGTAAATGGGGTATCTGCTTTTGTTTTCGTGAAAACAAAACCTTGAGAATTAGAAGAAGTTTCAATATTTTTTCCTTTGGTAGCAGGAGAAGAAAGCAAACTCTTTGTCTCTCCCAAAGCAGTGTCTGTATCTTTAGAGATAGCTTGTTTCTTTCCAAAAGTATCATTTTGTAAAGTTGAATTATTTAATATGTCATTTGACTGTGATTTAGTTTGATTATTCTCTATTTCATTTTTTTTAATCGGTAGAGAATTAGAGGAGGCTGAAAAATTGAAGGTAGGGATATTAGAAGGTTTTTTCTCTGTACGAGTAGTGTCTGACTTTGCAAATTTGAATAAGTTCGTAGTAGAGTTTTCTTCAACGTTTTCAACAAGAGATGAAGAATTACCAAAAGAGGGTTTATTATCAAAATTAGAATTTTTATTTGGTTTTTCATGAGTAAATGAAAAGGGAATTGAATTATTAAAATGACTATGATTTTCGATCGAACTGTTTTCTTTTGTCTCATTATTATAAGATTGGGAATTTGTCAAATTTAATGCACTTGAGGAATTTATAGAAGAGGATTCGAGTATAATTTTTTTATAATATTCGATATATGTGGAACTAATGGTAGTCAAGTCAGCGAGTTTATTAGAAAAAATCGCAGATTTTATCGCAGAAACAAAAGAGTCATTCAAAGAACGGATTTTTAAATATTTAATATATTCTTTATCCTCATTAATATTTTGATTGTCATTAATTTTTCCATTAAAATTGATTACTTTTTCTTTTTCTTTTTCTTTTTCTTTTTCTTTTTCTTTTTCTGCTTCCTTACTACTTAGTGCTTTGTTTTGATTGTTTATTTCAATTGTTTTAGATGAAGATGCTATAGGAATAGATAATGCCGCAAATGGATTGGACTTAGAAAGAGAATCTTGTTTTTCTGTGTTATTTTCAGATTTATTGAAAAGTGGGATCGAAGAATTTGAGGTTGCTAACCTTTTCCGTGGTTTTGCAATTCTTAAAAGAAATGTTAGTATTTCATATAAATAATAAAATAAATAGTAAAAAAAAAAAATAAAATAAAATAAAACAAGCAATTAAACACACTTTCTTTTAGCAAGTACCTCCGAGGAAGCTACCCTTGCAAGGTCAATTGGTCCATCCCGATCATCTTGATCGCCATCTTGCTCGTAATTATCTTTAGTAAGTTGAAGGCCAGCTTGTCTTTTTGAAGACATTATATAAATAAAAATCGTGAACAGTGACAATTTAATATAATTAAAAATATAATAAAAAAAAATTATTAAAATTATATCGAGATTTTTCGCATGAAATTTCTCAATATAATTATTTTAATAATTCAAATTAAATTAGTTTTTGATTTCTTGTTGCTTAAAAATAGTTTCCACATAGATAAAAAAAATATTAAAATATTTTTTAGCTGTATATACAAAAGAAAAACAAATTTGCCAGAAGAAAATGATTGAAAATACATGTAAATACGGACACAAGAAATTATTATAGGGTAATAAATTCAATCTGTTGAGATGTATATAAAATAAAAATTTAACAATTTCATTTGATACTGCATAGTGCGTTGTCTAGGTAATAGTTTTTATTATCCTTTTTTGAATTTTTATACATTTAAAAATATACTAAAGCCATAATAAAATGTTTTAATTATAATAACCTAAAATTTGTATTAATTAAAATATTTTCTGTTTACTTTTATTATTATCATGTATAGTAAAGTTTCTTTTTATTTAAACTTTTTTTACAACTACAGTCATTGAGGTGGTTATATTCAAATATATCGAAAACCTTATAATATATAACCCCTAACCCTATACATTTTAACGTCACTTATTTATCTTTTCCCTTAGCAACTAAATTGTTGATCTATGTTCTATCTTTTTTTTTTGCTTTATTATCTCTTTATATGAGTAGATTTTTCAAGACATAAATTTATTTTACAATGAAGAATTAATAATCAGTCATATTACATGATGCTTATGAAATTTTGAATAAAATATAGTAATTGGAATTGAAAAAAACTTTATTGTATAGTTCAATTCGATAATATATGAAAATTAAGAATTTATTAATTAAAAAAAAAATTTAAGATGATATTTTTTGAAATGTCTGATAGTTAAAAGTCTATTTTTTTTAATTTTTTTTTTTAATAGACTCAGTATAATGTCAAATTGAAACAGATAGTATGTAGATAAATAATTAAATACTTTGGATAGTTTGTTTTATAGTGACAGAATTGTTCTTAATATTTATAAAAAATATTAAATAACAATTATATTTTACCATAACCGTAACGTAGCTAATATAAAAGTTTGTGGTATTAATAAATATTGATATTAATGCAATTGTAGTCGTCATATTTATTATCTTGGCTTTTAAAATTATTTAATTAAACATAAGAGAAGCATAATAAACAAAAATAGAGCTAAAGGTAGAGCAGACTTAAGTTCTTATTGCTAATTTATTGTTATATATACTTTTGTGTTACATATAATAATTGCTTTTAATTAAAAAAAGTTAATTAGATAACAATCATTTAGTTTGCGTAGTATATCATCAGTTGCATAGTAAAAACAAGTTATTTTTTTCTGTTTTGTAAACGAATTTTTTATGTTAACTTTTCTTGCATTTATTTTAAAAGAGAATTTAACGTCTTTTGTTTCCCTAAGTGTGCAAATTTATGAAAAAGTACCGAATATTAGCATATAATCAGAGAATATTTTATTAACTGCTTTCTATAATTAATGTATTGTTTGATAGGAATTATACTCTGAACAGAAAACCGGGTTTTCCTTATTAGATTTAAGAACATTCGAGAGAATAAGGGGGACGGACACAAATAATAAATATATTTTTCCCGATTTATGAATATAGAATATAAATATATATATTGTTGTTAAAATATTCATCGTCTTTGAAGTTTTACATATTTACAAATACAGATATAGAAATCTTTGTATTATATGTTAAATTCAGTAAACTTGTTATAACAAATGACATTTTACTATAATGCACTAGGATTAGATTAAATTAAAAGATCTTTTGTAGGGTTTAAGTAAATATAATATTAATATGTAATATTGAAGAAATAAATATAAATTTTGACAATCTAATATATATTTTAAAAAAATATAGCATTTAGATATAATAAAAAATATAAATTTATCTTATAAATTTATAGTATAATTATATATTATAATAATAGAAAATACATATATTATAAAAGTTAGGTTTTTTTTTAATTTTATAATATATGTGTATTATTAACTAATGTACACTCTGCAGTATGATTTTGTGATATTATAGTATCAAATGTATATAATAAAATATATAATAAAAATATGTAATAATAAACTTATATCTAAATGATTACATTTAAATATTTTCACAATAAAAGTATAAAGATATCTTGAAAAAGAGCAAATTAAATCAAGTAAATAAGCGAAGTATCAAAGTTCAAATAAAAACATTAAAACAATAGTAATAAAAATTCATAAGGTTAATCATTATTTGATATATATTAAATATAACAAAATATAATAGTTATATAGTCTAAAGTTTCGCCTTTTCTTTCTGCTCTTGAGCATCTCTTAAAATAGACTCTACAGAAGCTGCCTTCATCATATCACCTCTTATCTTTAAAGACCCAGACATGAATAGTTGAGTAGAATTCTTTGTACCATCAATAAGACCTACAAAGTTTGAATCTGAAAGAATAAGTTCAACATCACTTTTAATTCCTTCTGGACTTTTTCCTTTCCCAACAACTCCATTTTTAAAATCTAAATACCATGATTCTTTTTTTCCAGATGCATCTGAGAGGGTGAAAGTATAGATTGCTCCACTCTATTTTTATTTGTATTAGTATGATTAAAAATAATATAATAATAAATAATAGCGACAAAATACTGTATAGTCTACCTTTTCAACAATTTTTTGCTTAAGTTTAGGGTCCCTTTCAAGTGCTGATTTGATATTATCAAATACTTCGGATGATTTAAAGGTATCTAATTTTTTTTAAAATGAACATATAAAAATTAGAAAGTTAAATAATTAAAAAAAAAAAAGAAACATCAACTTAAAAAAAACTTCATACCAATTTTTAAAGACATTTTTTTTTCAAATATTTATTTAAACTATACTGGCAATTTAATAATGCAAAACTAAAATAATAATACTTTACAATACAATATAAAATACAATATAAGATAATAATCTTGTAATACAGTAGTTGTTATTTAGTTATTAGTCACATGACGTATTACATTACATAATCATGATGCAATTATTTATTTACTGTATTTTTTATCTATACTATTATAAGTATAAGATTTAGTACTATAACATTATTCAATTATTTAATAATAATTAAAAAAAAAATATATATGCATAAATGTGAAATTATTAATTACTTTTAATATTATTCTACCAATAATATTATCATATATATTATTAATTAAAAATTACATTTTTTATTTATTTTGTGGGACAGAATCCCAAACTCCCAAAATGAATGTTATCAATTTTGGATGTTTTAATAAAAAACAATATAATAAAACAGAAAAAAATAATCTTAAATTAGTATTATATAATATATATTTATTATTAATCAATGCATTCATATATAATTCATTTCAAATTCAGTATATTGTTTTCCTATTATTATATAGTTTACTATTTAAAAAAGGAATATTTATAAAGGATTTATTTATATAATAGGAAAGAAAGGTACGGGGTTGTTTCTTTTAATTAGAAATAATTACCTAATTTGTAAAAACCTTTTCTGAATTAAATAAAAGACCTAGACAACCGAAATTTAATATAATTTATTTATTTTTATTTATTTTTATTAATTAATATAGAACAATATAAAGTATTAGAAAAAAAAAAAAATACTTAATGAAATATTAGTAATAAACTAATAATAATTAATTATAATAATAATAATATCCCACCTTTTTCAGGATACATTATTAGAATTATTATTAATTTTATATTATAATTAGATTTTGTATTTAAGAACACTATGAAAGATCATAGAATAGACCCTTTGGTCCCACAAGAACAATTTATAATGTACCAAGCAGATGTTTAGTCTAATAAATTAATATATAAATACATATGTATGTAAATATTTTTTATTTGTTATTTTTAAAATTTAGTAAAGAGACAATTTGGTAATTTCTTTCAATTTTTCTAGTGTACAATTAAGTTTACAGCTATTTCTTCATATATAATTCACATTTTTATTTTTTTCTTTTTTTTAAAAAAAAAAATAACAATAACATAATTTTAAAAATGAAGAGTTTTTGTATTTTCACCTTACTTGCTGCTTCAGCTTTAGCGCAATCAACTACTGTAAGCCCAATCAGGGTTAGAATTTTAAATATTGGTGCTTCTAGCAGCGCTCCTACATCTGCTCCATATCAAAATGTTACAACTGCTGCTGCTCCAGAACCAGTAACATTTACTGCTGTATCTACTGAAATTCAACACGAAACAAAGGTTGAAACACGTACCGAAACTTCAGTTCAAACTTCCACAACTTCTCTTGTCTCAACAGAAACAACAACCCAATTACAAAAAGAAACTGTCACTTATACACAAAGTCCTACTACTGTAACAACAATTACTACTTCATCAGCTCTTCCAGAGACTGAAACTGCAACTGAAGTCGTTACCTCAACTGTTGTAAGCACTGTTGCTTCTTTCCCTCGTCCAAGTGATGCCATTAGTTACTTTAAAGGCAAGGTTGCCGCTATTAAAGGATCATTACCTCGTCCATTAGGCGGTTATTAAATTGTTTTTTAATATTTAATTTTAATTTTTAATTTTTAATATTTAAATTTTTTTTGATATAACAATGATTAGTTTGAAAATTATAAAATTTTTACAAAATTAATTTAATATTAAAAAAAAAAAAAAACTTAATTAATT
>JAJMCY010000238.1:7723-20394 GCA_030565755.1 Ascobotryozyma cognata
TTTTTTTTTTTTTTTTTTTTTTTTTTTTTTTTTTTTTTTTTTTTTTTTTTTTTTTTTTTTTTTTTTTTTTTTTTTTTTTTTTTACCATCTAGTCCATTAATTAGGAAGATTTTTAGTTTTTTTGTTTTATACAAGTAAGAATAATCAATTAATTTTGAATAACCATATAGGATTCCTAGAAATATAATTAGAAAATTAAAAAATCCTATAGGAATACTATTTGAGTTTTCCATAGTAACAGTAATTTATAAGACTATTATTATCGAATATTTACAAATAATGCTTTTAGCAGGCATGTTTATTTTACAATACAGTACAAAAAAACGTTACTATTAAATAAATAGATTAGTTTTAAAACATATAAAATAATTTATTTTTTTAAGTAGTTATTAAATGAATTGTTTTAAAGTAAAATTTTTTGATGTAAAAAAATGTTTTTTAAACATGAAAATTAAGAACTAGTATAAAAAACAATTTATATTTACTTTTTCTCGACAAATACATTATTTTAATAGTAAAAAAAACAAAATAAAATTAAAGTAAAATACATTTTGGACAGCTTATTTAAAGGGGTTTATTTTCCATATTATATTGTATATATATTGTAAGTGTGTTTTGTGTCTTTTTTCTTTATGAGTTTATTTAGAATACTATGAGAATAGTATATATAAATACAACGTAATACTATGTATTATGAAGAATTGTCTTTTATTGTTATAAAAAAACTACAAAAACATGAAATACATAAAATTGGTCTCAACTTAAAGTTACAAAATAAAGAAAATAAATAGTAAATAAACACAAAATAGTAATTATCATATACAGTAAAGAACAGCAAACAAATACTCTCCAATACAATGTATTGAATGAATACATTGTAATGTTTTACAATGTAATACTATAACAAAGCATTAGGGTATCCCCGCAAACCGTGAATTTGCCCACCGAGTCACTACCGATTAGGAAAGTTTATATAACGATGAGAAATTACTGAATATTTATTATTTTTTTTATTATTTTTTTTATTTTTTTGAGCATTTTTTTAAGCATATTTTAAAGCATATTTTAAGCATTTTTTTAAGCATACTTTTCTAATTATTCTTGAAAATGAAAGGAGCTTTTATTACCAAGCGAATGTTTTCTTCCTCTACACGGAAATGTATTGAATCTGTAAAGAAATTGGGTGTTTTAGGGGCTGGCCAAATGGTAGGAAAGAAAAATTTAAACAATATTAAACAAAAAATTTTAAAAAATATTTAAAAATATTATAAACCTGTCTAACTATTTTAAACACTAATAGGGACTTGGAATTGCATTTGTAGCTGCTAATAAAGCAAAAATTCCAGTTACAATAGTTGATAATTCACAGGAATCATTAGACAAGAGTCTTTCTTTTATGGGTAGGTATAAATAAATAATAAGTAAATTATTATTATTATTATTATTATTATTATTACTATTATTATTATTACTATTATTATTATTACTATTATTATTATTACTATTACTATTACTAATTGACAGATAAACTATTGAAAAAAGAAGTTAATAAAAACCGAATTACATCTGAAGAAGCAGAAAAAGTTCGAAAATTAGTAACACCAAGTACAGATTTACATTCATTTGAAACAGCAGATTTTATAATTGAAGCAGTCCCCGAAATTCCAAAATTAAAATATGAAATATTTGAAAAACTTGCAGGAGTTTTGAATGATAAAGTTATTTTAGCTACAAATACATCTTCTATTAGTATTACACAAATTGCAGCAGCCGCTGAACGTGGAAAAATTGGTGCAGGTTCAAGAGTTGTTAGTACACATTTTATGAATCCAGTTCCAGTTCAAAAAGGAGTTGAAATTATTATTGCTTTACAAACATCAGAAAAAACGCTTGAAAAGGCAATTAATCTTACTGAATCTATGGGTAAAATATCTTCTGTATCAAAAGATGTACCAGGATTTATTGCAAATAGAGTTTTAATGCCATATATTAATGAGGCAATTATTTGTCTTGAAACTGGTATTGGTAATAAAGAAGATATTGATAATATTATGAAAAATGGTTGTGCAATGCCTATGGGACCTTTAGCACTTGCTGATTTTATAGGTTTAGATACTGTTTTAGCAATTTTAAATGTTTTACATACAAATCTTGGTGACCCTAAATATAGACCTTCAGTACTTTTACAAAATTATGTTGCAGCTGGATGGTTAGGAAAAAAGACTGGAAAAGGTTTTTACAATTATGATAATTAATTTATTAGAATAATTAGAATCATTAGAAGCTATTTATTTAGAGTTTATTTAGAATCTATTTATATTAATAAAAACATTTATTATTATTATTATTACTTACTGTAATCATTTATTATTGTAAATTGTGTTTATTACTGCAAACAATTGTTAGTAAATTGGTTGTCATGCCAAATTTAAAAAATTGTAGGTTAAATTTATCTAGGTTAGGGTAAAAATATAGTAATTCTTTATTATAGTATTAGAGAAAATTTTATATTTATAATAGAAAATAAGGTAAAATAAGTAGAAATATACATAAAAAAAAAAAAAAAAAAAAAAAAAAAAAAAAAAAAAAAAAAAAAAAAAAAAAAAAAAAAAAAAAAAAAATAACATTAAAATGTATAGTAAATATTTTAAAACAGTTTCGGTATTTTATAATCCTTTTACCAAAGGTGGGTTTTGATATTATTGCTAATATGTCTTTTATTTCAATACTAAATTAAATAGGAGGAACTGGAGCAAGAAAAATAATTTCGAGACTACCAAGAGCTCAAAGTGCAGATAAATATATATTTAAAGAATTAGAAAAAACATCTACAGAAGCTAGTATGGTTAAAATTGTATATAGTAAGTTTATATGTAATAGAGATTATAAGTTAATTTTACTAATTATCTAATTTTACTAGCTGATGGGGATAATATTGAAGTTAATTTAGACAAGGTTTCATTTTTGGATGCTATTGAACGCATACAAAGACATGCACGACAGTTACAAATAAAGGATATGATAGAGAGTGACAAGTAGGTATTGGTTGTGTTGCAATTGTTATAGTAGTAATAGAGATAGTAATAGTAATAAATAATAATGATAATAATGATAATAATGATAATATGATAAAAATAATAAAAATAATAAAAATAATAATAACAAATAACAATAATAAACAGTAATAATTTGGATTGCCATGAAACTTCTGTACATTCACTTTAACTTTATTTGGTCTTAAGCTGGTTTCTATATACAATACTGTACAATTTGTATATAGTATTGTATAGTATAATTATAACATTCTATAATATTTAAATAACTAACAATGGATGGAATAAAGCACAAAATACATTGCCATAGTAACACACTATTATATTGTGTGTCTAATAGAAATTCAAAATTTAGTGTGTATTACCTACAAATACCTCACACACGTCGCCATAGCAACACATAAAATCAAAGTGCTTTTCAGTACATTTCTGACTAGAATTAATATAAATATAGCTGTATGACTAATAAACGATATAATATTACTAACAAAAATAAATAAATGACTAACACAACACAATCTCTTACTAATATCCAATTAAATCCACACGTGGTCGCGATTATTCTGTTTAAAGAATTATTTTTTTAAATATAATATAATAGAAAAAAAAAAAAAAAAAAAAAAAGAATATCTAATAAAGCATAATTGATAAATAAAATAATAAAAAATAATAAAAAATATTTACTTATTAACATTTCAAAGTAACTTTAAATAGAAGTTAATTTTAAACGCTGTGTAATTTGAGTATTGTATCTACAGTTAGAGTGATTGATTTTATAGGTCAATAGGTTTCCTATAGGAATTTGGTTTGTCTTAGGGTTTTTGCAGGTTTCTAATATATTTTATAGGTTTCCGTAGGAAATTTGTTTATTTCATTGTTGGTTTCCACAGGATTCCAAACTCGTCATAGGTTTCGGCATAGGGTTTATCTCTACTTTAAGTTCCAATAAACCCAACAAGACTTATTTTAACTAAAAATCAATATAAATATTAAATAATTATAATTATAGACTTTAAATTAACGCTTTATTATTCAAAATGCTCTTTGGGACTCGGTTACACAGGGAAATGTACCAGCCTTGGGCTGAACATTATGTTTCTTACGACAAACTAAAGAAATTACTAAGGGAAAATGTTGTTCCTTTGAATTTAAGAGTTGAGAGGGACGGAAATGCTAAAAATGTAACTAATAATGCTAAAAATGTAACTAATAATGCTAAAAATGCAAACAAAAATGCTAAAACCGCTTCCCCAAGCATTCAAAACACTGACAATTCAGACCCAGAATGGACAGAAAAAATGGAACTTTCGTTTGTTACTTTTTTAGATAACGAATTGGAAAAAGTATATGCCTTCCAATCACAAAAATATAATGAATTACTAGGAAAAGCAAAAGCATTAGAAGAAGAAGTTTTAAAAGTGGATAGTAACAATAACAATAACAATAACAATAACAATAACAATAATAATAATAATAACAACAACAACAGTAACAGCAAAAATATTAACATTAATAATAAAAGCACAAACAGTATTGACCTGGAAAACTTTGAAAGTGATTTAGATGATATTTCTATGCAGGCACAAGAATTGAGTAAATTTGCAAGATTAAATTTTACAGCATTTTATAAAATTGTTAAAAAACATGATCGTTTGCATACACAATATACTGTAAAACCACTTTTAAATGTAAGATTAAATGCCTTACCTTTCTATTCAGAAGATTATTCTCCTCTTATTTATAAATTGTCCGCTTTGTATACAAATTTACGTTCTCGTACACAGGGCGAAAGAGGTTTTAATTTATCCTCTAGTTTACTTTCAAATTCTATGAAACAATCTGTAGGTTCATTGGCTAGTTCAAATTCAAATTTACTTTCAAATTCAAACTTACAATTAAATTTAAATTCACAAGTAAGTTTAAATCCTCTTCTTGAATCTCCTCAATACATTTCCTATAAATTTTGGGTACATCCAGATAATATAATGGAAGTGAAAACAACAATTTTACGTCATCTTCCAGTTTTAATATATAATCCAAAATCACTTAAAACTGCTGATGTACAACAAATTGATCCAACAATTACAAATTTATATTTTGATAATTCGAATTTTCAGCTATTTGAAGATAAACTAGAAAAACAAGAATATGCAGACAGTTTCAGATTAAGATGGTATGGCAAATTAAATGATGCTGCAGATATTATAATTGAAAAAAAATCAGTTAAATCAAATGAAGACGGTTTCTCAGAATCTGTAAATGAACAGCGTTTAAGTGTCAAAGAAAAATACGTCAAAGGATTTCTCAATAATACCTACCATATGGAAAGACAGATTTCAAAAATGCAGGAAAGACAAACCCCATCTTCTGATATTGCTTCTTACAAAGCAACAGTAAATGAAATGCAATCTTTTATTCAAGAATTCCACTTACAACCAGTTGTCAGAGCTGTATACAATCGTACTGCTTTCCAAATTCCCGGTGAAGATAAAATACGTGTATCCTTAGATTCAAATTTAGTTTTTATTCGTGAAGATTCTCTCGATACTGATAGACCAATACGTGATCCAACTGAATGGCATAGAGCTGATATTGATGATAATAATCTTGAATATCCTTTCTCAATTATTAGGAAAAGTGAAGTTTCTCATTTCCCGTTTTCAGTCTTGGAAATTAAAGTTAAACTCAACCAGAATTCATCTAAAAAGAGTAATCCCAATCAGGCTCTTTTAGCAGGTGGACAAGATAATAATCAACTTTTAACTGAAAGTATTGATAGTTTAGGAAATTCAAATTTGAATTCAAATTCAAATTTAACTTCCAACTCAAAAGAAATACCTAGATGGGTAAAAGATTTAATCAAATCTGGTCTTGTAAAGGAAGTTCCTAAATTTTCTAAATTTATCCATGGTGTATCAGTATTATTTGAATCAGATGATGAACATATTTCTGCGTTACCATATTGGCTTCCTGAACTTGAAACTGATATTACTGAATCAAATTATGATAATAAAAACTCCAAAGGAACAAGTGATCATAGTATTTCAAAATCATTAGGTTCTTCAAGTTCTGAATCAACCAGAAAAAAATCTGGAATTGCATCTGATATAGATTCAGAATCAAGCGATGATGATGAAGAAGAAGAAGAAGAGGAGGAGGAAGAAGAAGAAAATACTTCAAATACTTCAAAAAGTAAGTCAAAATCAAAACAAAAACTTAAAGGAAAAGGTAAAAAAATTAATAAACTACTATCCTTAGAACAAGGAAATAGTAGAACAAAAAATGCAATTTCATACATAGACGATCGTGATTTTGATGAACAAGACGATGCTGAAGATGATTATGATGAAGATGATGAAGATTTTGAAGGAATAAATATTGTTAATTCAAGGAATATTAAATTACCACCAGGAGTAATTAAACCAAAATACCTTTTATCAAAAATGGGTCCTGTAAAAGTTGAAACAAAAGTATGGTTAGCAAATGAACGTACTTTTAACAAATGGATGCACATTGTAATGTTATTTGCAGCTGTAACCTTTGGTTTTGCAAGTAGCAGGGATTCCATTAAACTTGCTTATGCTTTTCTAGGTTTAACCTTTTTCACAGCAATTTGGGCATACACAATGTATGTCTATAGATTATCTATAATACGTCAAAGAGATGGTAGAAATTTAGATGCTCCTCTTGGTCCAATTATTGTGTGTGTTGCTCTTTTGATTGTTATTACAATTCAATTTTTTGATGTTTACAATCGTCGAAAAAATAATCTTCTTTTATCTCAATAATTTTTTTACACACTTATAATTTTTTTGTTCATAATTAGATGATTGTTTTTTGTTTTTTGCTTTTTGTTTATTTATTATTCATTATTTATTATTTATTATTTATTATTTATTATTATTGTCATGTTATATATTGAAAAACATTTCGTACTAAAACGTTAAAAATGAAATTTATTAAAAAAATAAATAATTATAAAAGGTTATATTTATAAAATTTAAAAAGTCCAATATACGAAATTTAGCAATATGAATAAAAATGAAATAAAAAAAAGAAAACAGTTTTTTATTATACTATTGTTTTAACGAATAAATGTTTTAATAAATATATATAACATAATTTTAATTTTAAAAAACAAGACATCCTTAATAACTAAATTCCCAGCGATCCAGTCAATGTTAATTTAGTATTTATGGATTAAATAAACAGAAAAAAAAAAAAAAAGAAATAAAAAGAATTAACAACCATAAAAACCCATTAAACATTGAATCCATAATTGTCAAATAATAAATAAAACCAAGCCTTTGACTGATTAGTAAATGAATAATAAATAATAATAAATAGTAATAAATAAAAAAGAAATTAAAAATAAATAGAATGTAAATATAAAATCTAAACCAATGTTTCAAATCCGGAAACATAATGCGAAGAAAAGTATTCATAACACAAATAAACAATAAAAGCATAAATAGAAAGCACTATAAAAAAAAAAAATATTAATTCATGTTTAGGAAGTTGAATGAATAAGTGGTTTAGTAGGGGACACTGGAATTGAAACAAAATATTTTCCTGAAGTAGGTGGAGATGATGAAATTTGAGAATTTTGCGATAATGGAGATGGAAGTGTTGTAGGAAATGTTTGTGAAGGTGAGGAAAAAATTGAATCTTTTGGAAAAGATGAGATTGAAGTTAAATTTGAAGTTAAATTTGAAGTTAAATTTGGAAGTTCAACAGGTCTCTTTACTTTAGGTAAATTACTCTGTGGTTGCTCAAATTTAGATGGCTGTGGTGCTATAGAAATATTTGCTTCTGAATTTGCATTAGAATTCAAAACTTTAAAAGAAGCATCTGGACCAGCATTGCTTGTTTCTTTTGAAGCTAAGCTTGGTACAACAGATTTTTTCTTTTGTAATACAACTGTGGAAGAAGGCTTTGGTGACGGTGAAGATTTCAAATAATTTTTAAAACATTTATCATCAAGCCAACCAACACGTTCAAATGCCATATATAAACGAGAAGCTTTATTTACATCAATTCTGCAAGCCTTTTGAGAATCAGTTCTGCGGAATGGTAAGCCCATTCTCAATCTATGAACCTTTTCTGCAAATATTCTTCTTTTTGAGTCAATATAAAGAGCACAAGAAAGTCTAAGAACACTAGCTAAATGTATTTCAGCTTGATGTAAAAGATGAGCGTCAGGATCATCTGATAAATCCATAGGTGATCCTTTCCATTCTGCTCGAAGAGATTTTCCAGGAGGCAATGTAGAAGTTGGAGGAGAATAATCTGGAAGATCATTAAAATTTGTATCATGTGTCTTTGAAGGAGGGGGAGATGAACGACCAATTAAATTTGACTGATTATGTACTCTTGATTTAGAAGAGGATGTTTTTGCGCGAGAAGTAGATGATCTAGCAATTGCTCTTTTAGCTGAATTAACAGTAGATTTTGTAGGCAATACTGGAGTATGCTCTGGAATGGTAGAATTAGTAGAATTAGGGAAAGACTTAATTGTAGGAATACATGGAGCAGTATTAGGATTATCTGTATTTGAAACTAATGATGCAATTGTAGAAGAATTTTTAGCAGCTCTTCTTGTACTATAGTTTGATACAACGGTGTTTACACTTTTATTACGTAAAGTGGAATTATATTGTGGTTGAGTTGTTTTATCAGAAGAAGTGGAATTATTAATAATTATTTTGTGAGTTGCAGTCTTTGGCAATTCAGACAAAGAAGTTTGATTAGAATCTTTTACTTGCATTCTTTTAAAAAGGGAGTTATCTTGATTTTCTGTTAAAGGAGAAGGAGGTGATTGAAAAGATGGAGAGTTTGCGATAGTGCGACTTATAGCACGTCTTAATTTACGATTAATCTTATGAGAATTATGAGAAGATTTTTGAGTTGATAAAGAAGCGTGTAAACTACTTGGTGAAGATTTATTTGTTTTAACCATTAGAGAAGGGGCATAACGATATAAATAAGATTTTTCTCTGAGATAATATGCAGATGGATTTGAACGTAATACATCCCAAGATGATGAAGGTTTTTTAGATTTGTGGTTATCTAATTTAGTTTTATTTTTAGATTTGTGGTTATCTAATTTAGTTTTATCGTCAAGGTTGTGTTTACCTAATTTAGTTGTATCTTCAAATTTAATTTTATTAAATTTAGATTGTTGTACATTTGGAGAGTCTGAAGGTAATGAAAACGAATCTGAAGAAGAAGAAAATGAATCAGAAAAGGAATCAGAAGATAAAGAAGAGGCCAAAGAAGAAGAAGAAGTTGATGTTGATAAAGGAGTTGATGATATATTTAAAATAGAAGAATTATTTTCATCAATTTGAATTTGAGTTATATGATTATTATTTTTTTCATAAGAAAAGGGTAAATGCTGATCATGTTCATAATTGTGTATATTATGAGGAAAGCGTTGAGCAGAGAAGGAAGCAGAGTGCATTGTGGTTTTTTAAGTTGCAATAGATGTATGGTAGATGTATGGTAGATGTATGGTTATAAATAGAGATAATTATAAGAATTAAATAAGGAGGATATAAGGGAATAAATTTAACAAGAAACAATATATTGGACAATATATTGTTTAGAATAAAAGGGGCGAGTTTGAATTATAGTTTTGAGTAAATTTATCAATGTATATGAATAATTGAATTGAATGAATATTAAATAATCAGATATTGATATTTTGTTAATTTTGATAATATTTAATAATAAAATTGATGCGCTTAAAGTTGACAGGGTCTGAAACTAGTATGAGGATGGGTTTCAAATGATAGTAAATGATAGTAAATGATAGTAAACAGTAAACAATAGTAAACAGTAAACAATAATATTCAGGGTTCAAGTAGGGTTGAGTTGTTTTAGGTTTAAATGCAATAATATGTAATGAGTTTAACATATATAGTATATATTATATAGTATATATAATAAATATATATAATAAATAAATAAATAAATAATATAAATAATATAAATAAATAAATAAATAAATAAATAAATAATATAAATAATATAAATAAATAAATAAATAATATAAATAAATAAATAAATAAATAAATAAATAAATAAATAATATAAATAATATAAATAAATATAATAATATATAATATAATATAAATAATATAATAAATAACAAATGTCCCAGTAATTTAGTACTCTAATAGCCAATTGTAATCCAGAAAATAAGTTGATTCAATAATTTATTAAATATTAAATGCTAACTGCTTATTAAAATGCTAACTGCTTATTAAAATCATATAATTATTGTTGTTTATATTATGCTATATTATGCTATATTATGCTTTAATATGCTATATTATATTTTATTTAATATATTTTATTTAATATGCTTTAATAATATGCTTTAATAATATGCTATATTATATTGATTATATGTACCTTTAATGTGCCTTTAATGCTTAAATTAATCGTTTTTCACAAATAGTAAATATAAATATTCTATACATTACTATAATATTTACTATATTAAATAACTCCATAGTAAATAATAATAATTAATACTAATAGCAAATATTAATATCAACAACTATTAGCTGTAACTAACTCATTTCGCATTAAAAAGATTAATGAAAGCTGTCTTAACTTAGCCATAAACTATTACTATATAAAGTTTAATATAAATAAATAATTATTATAATTTTATTGTAAACAAACCGCTATAATTTAATTTAAATTAAATAATTAAAATAAAAAACGCTATACTATTATGAGTACAAGTACAGATTTCATTTTACATATAAATTTATGTAAATTTATGTAAATTTATGTAAATTTATGTAAATTCTATATAAATTCTATAAATTCTATATAAATTCTATAAATTCTATATAAATTCTATAAATTCTATATAAATTCTATAAATTCTATATAAATTCTATGTAAATTTATGTAAATTCTATATAAACTCTATAAACTCTATAAGGGTAACTTTTTTTTATTAGTTGTCCTTAATTTTTAAAGTCGCAATAAAAGTTAAAGGTGTTATTTTTTAAAGATAGACTAGAAATGACTCTTTTATTAACTTCATATTATTTATACATTATATTAAATATTTTATTATAAAAATTAAATCATTCTATTGTACATTTTATTACGCATCTATTGAATATTTTTTTATATTATTTTTTATATTATTTTATGCATTTATTAATACTTTTTTAAAACTTTTGCATATTTTCTGTATTTTTAACTTGAGTGCTTTATTGTCGCACAAAATTAAATGCGAACTAATTTTAAATGCTTTGAACAGGTTTCAAATAGATTTGATTATTTTTATAATTTTTATAATTATTTTGATTATTTTTAATTATTATAATTATTTTTAATTTTTATAATTTTTATAATTATTATAATTATTTATAATTTTTGTAATTATTATAATTATTTATAATTTTTGTAATTATTTATAATTTTTATAATTATTTATAATTATTATAATTATTTTTAATTTTTATAATTATTTTTATAATCATAACTGCTATAATAAATTATAGCAGTAATAATTATAGCAGTAATAATTATAGCAGTAATAATTGAGTTATTGAATATTAAATTATAATTCATTGTAATTGGAATAACATTAATATAGAAAAACTTGTTTTAGTAATATGTATTAAAGTAATTACAGTTTAAAGTTAAACGAAACATATTTAAAAATTTACACTAAGTAATTACAATTTAAAGTTAAAATGTTAAAGTAATTTACAATAAAGACATTCACATTTCAAATAATGACTATTTAAATTATAGATACAATTAAAGTAAATAAATATCTAAAATAGATATCTAAAATAGATATCTAAAGTAAATATTAGTTACAAACTACAGAATGAATAGAAAGTATTTAAATAGTAAATAATTTAAAAATATTAAATAATGTATTAAATAATTTAAATAATATTAAAGTATTTAAATAAATAATTTAAATAAATATTAAATAAATATTAAATAAATATTAAATAAATATTAAATAATTTAAATAAATAATTTAAATAATATTAAATAATTTAAAAATATTTAATTGAATAATGTATTAAATAATTTAAATAAATAATTTAAATAAATAATTTAAATAATATTAAATAATTTAAACAATGTATTAAATAAATATTAAATAAATATTAAATAAATATTAAATAATTTAAATAATTTAAATAAATATTAAATAAATATTAAATAATTTAAATAAATATTAAATAAATATTAAATAATTTAAATAAATAATTTAAATAAATATTAAATAAATATTAAATAAATATTAAATAATTTAAAAATATTTAATTGAATAATGTATTAAATAATTTAAATAAATAAATTAAATAAATAATTTAAATAATATTAAATAATTTAAACAATGTATTAAATAAATATTAAATAAATATTAAATAATTTAAAAATATTAAATAAATATTAAATAATATTAAATAATTTAAATAAATAATTTAAATAAATAGTATTTACAGAGTGAATAATAATTAAAGTATTTAAATAAATATTAAATAATTTAAATAAATAATTTAAATAAATATTAAATAAATATTAAATAAATATTAAATAATTTAAATAAATATTAAATAA
>JAJMCY010000239.1:0-20231 GCA_030565755.1 Ascobotryozyma cognata
ACTGTTAATTTTTTTCCCCAAAACTATACGCTGAAATAGCTTGAATGGATTTAAAATTTGTACACCTTTGATTGCAATTCCTCCAGCAAACACACCGTTACGCAAACGTGCACCAAATGATGCGCCATAATCGGCTGCATTTGGAAGAGTTGCATAATTTTCATTGTCAACGCATGCTTTATCTTTGCTATAATTATTGCAATTACAATTTAAAGAACTACAATCTGAAGGAATATTATTTAAAGATGTTTGGCAAGAATTTTGTGAAGAAGTTGGCACAGCTGTATAAGAAACATACTTATTGCATGTATTTATAGTAGCTGATATTGAAGATGATATAGTTGCCGTTCCACAAATAGAAAGAGTTAATAGTGTACTTGATTTGGAATTACACTCAGTATCAGTATTCAAACTTGAAGCTGAAGTTAAGCCACTGCAAGATATTGAAGCAGAAGTAGAAGCAGGTGTAGAAGTTGATGTAGTAGTACAACTTGTTACTTCAGTCAATGAAGAAGATGTATCACAATTAAATCTAAAAGATGGGTTTTTAATATATGGGTTAGGTACGATAGGGTAAGGAAATGGAAATGAAGCAACAGGTGGTGGCTGTCCATAAAAAGGTGGTGGGGGTGGTGGTGGTAAATTTGGATGAAATTGTGTTCCATGATGATGATACATTGGGATTATATTTGCTGGTGGCATCATTGGAGCCATTTTAGGTAGCGTGGGTAGCCTTCTTGGAATTGAAGGAACTCCGTGTAAACATGGTTTTGGAACTGGTATTTTTGCATTATTTTGAACAGGAGTATTTGGGGAAGAAGGTGGTAGACTTTTGCAAGTTCCTAAATTCCAGAAGCTTGGAATTGCACTTGTAAGGGAGAGATAAAGTCCAATTGAAAATAAAAATGCAATTAATTGCATTTTTTATTAAAAATTAGCAAGTAAACACAAAGAAGAAAAAAAATATTTGCCTTATTATTATTTCTTAATAAAAAATTAAAAAAAGATTAAAAGAAATTTAGCAGAACACTATTTTTATAAATTCCTTTAAAGTTATATAATAATTGTAAAAATAATTTTTTTAATATACAGTAATTGCAAAAAATACCCCATACTTCAGAAAAATGTTAATTACCTTTAAACTATGATATTTTCAATTTTTTTTTATGCAATCCACTATACCCTAAATATTTATTAATATATAAATTATTGCCCCATTTATTTTGATGATATTAAAAATTATAACCCCAAGTTTTCATACTTTTAAAAATTTTTAAGAATATTCTATGACGTTAAATTTGTATTTCGCATAATATAATTTGCGGGTCTAGGAAATGAAATAAATTAATTTAAATAAATAAATATGAAATCGAATTTCACACCAAAGAAAAATAAATTATTGCAAAGTTTAGGGTTTTAAGGGTATTTATTTTTTAGCTGCTAGTGATATCTTTTGAAAAACTTTTTAGTTTTATGTATTTCATTTATTTCTTCAGTTTAATTTGCCACAAAAAAGTACTTGATTATATTATCATAGGTATAATTATATTTTTAAAAAAATTTGATTATTTCTTTATTTATTTCCTTCAAAAAATGTTATTTTTTCTTTATTTTTGTGGGTATTTTATTTAAATTTTAAATTTTATTGCACCATGTTGGGTTTCGTCTGTAATAGTTTTCACTTTTTGAATTCACTTTAGTTGGATAAATTTTTTATGTATTATTTAATTTTTAATATTTGATTATTATATTATTATATGTGTATACATTTTATAGTTAATATATTCTATACTATTTTTATCTCTAAATAGAGGACTTACAGTTGTATTTATATTCACATCATTTTGTCCATTTTGTATATAAACTTTTTCCCATATATATTGATTTAATATATTTTAAGTTTATTTCTTTATCATATCATTTTTTATTATGTATGCTTAAATTTTTTTTACTATGCTCTTCCACATTATTTCTGAAGAAAAGTTCTACCTAAGTATAATTATGGTCCTGGTAGATACAAATAAGTTTCTTCATATACTTTTGTTATAATATTGGCTGAATTTTTTTTTTTTTTGTAGGATATTAAATGATTCTTAATTTTTAACTTCTGTTTTTTTTCTTTTTTTTTTTTTTTTTTTTTTTTTTTTTTTTTTTTTTTTTTTTTTTTTTTGTTTCATATATGTCATTTCTATATTTTCGGGTCTCAACTATAAATCGTTATGTTTCACCATTTAAATAGTATCCTGGTTGTCCTCGTAAATAAATATGTACTTCACATTAGCTAATTTTATATTTATATATGTTTTTCAAATATACAGCTTTATTTCTGGCTTCTTTAAAAGCAATAAGCGCAGCCTCTTTATTATACTGCGCATTTATATCTTTATAGTTGGAGTTCCAAGAAATTGTAGTACCTAAAATTATAGTAAAACATCCAAAAACGGACTTTCCAACTTTTATCATGGATTATCCAAAGTTTCCCTATATTACTTAAGTATTTAAATAATTGTTTTAAAACTTCCAATAAAGCTATTAGGCCATTTTAATAAAAATTGAAAGATGATTTTATACTATAAGTAATCATAGGTATTGTTATAGTATATAGATATGGTAGGCTCATTCATTTTATGCTATAGTTTGGGCAAAGCCTACCATCTATCTAACCAAAAGCCATTAATTGCAAGTCAGATTTCATGGGGGTTTTTATTTTTTATTAGTTTCTACACAATTTGCTTTATTTTATGTACTTTTTAAGTATAATTTTTGTAAGAGAAAAATAGTTCTATCTTTTAGGTTTTGTGTTATTTCAACGTCTAGGAATTTTTCTGCTAAACCTAAAAAAATTTTAAATATTTATTTACACGGTTTATAGTTTTTTGAGTAGTATTTTTAATATTTTACATAAAATTAACTGATTATCTACGTAGACTCCGAGAAATTTTATTCCTTATGAGTTAAAATTGCTTTAAGCCATATATTGATTTATTTACTTTAAATAAAATATTTTTATATTCATGTATCTGAAAAATTAGCATTTGAAAAAGTAAATTATTGTTCAATCTATTATATAGAGATGCAGTGGTGGCATCAATATGAAAATAATTACACTTTGGGCAGATACTAGTGCAAATAGTAGATAAATTACTTCAACCATTATTACAGAAAAATACGTCTCGGTATAATCTATGTTTTTTTTTTCCCGAAATTCATTTGCTCCAATTATAGTCTTAAATTCTGCAGACGGGCCTTTAACATTCCATTTAACGCAAAAACCCAGTACAGTAGAATTTCTTTTTTATTATTTACTTTTTTGTAAATGATCATGTTTCATGATCTTATATTAATCTCAATTTTTTATAAGCATTTAACCATCTATTAACATATAGTGAGTTTAGCAAATTCATTAAATGTTTGACATTTTATTATGTATTTAATCTTATGTTTGTTTTTTATTAATACTGCCACCTCGGTTTTTATTTTTTTATTCTTTTTTTTTTCATATTTTTTATCTGAGTTATTATATTCTGTTTTTACGCTAAATGTTGGCTTTTATTATATTTATTTGGCAACTAACTATAGTAATTTTTATATCGTATTTTCGGGGTTAAGGGTACATTGTTTTTTTTTTTGCCTTCTTTTTGTAAAGAAACAAACTTTTTAGATTGTTTCCCGAAAAGGAGGCTTTTTGAAAAGTTAGTTTTTCAACTTTTTAAAATTGCGCTCCGACTTAGAAGGGTTTCTGTCGCAATAAAAAAGCAAATACTTAATTTTAAATTTCGGTTTAAAAACAGAAAAAGGAATAAACTGTGTTTTAGGAGAATATAAAAGAAAAGAAATTGTATAATTAAAAAAGGATTTTTTTGGAGGGGGGAATTATTCGATTAGAATTAGTTTATTAGTTCTTGAAATTAATTTTTTGGATGGAATTTTGATAGTTTTAAATATATAATTTTCTGTTTAACATTGATAAATAATTAAAGATACATTTATTTTTGTAAATTATATATTTAATAAGAATTTCACTTGATCAGACGACTCAGTTCTTTACACTTTTCTACTGATTTTTGTTTTCCCTTTCTGTATTTTGTTTTTATTTGTATTTTTTTTCCTAGGTATTATGTTTCTTTTTTACGTAAATATTTTTTTTCTTATACAATTTTTTTTTTTTTAACCCCATCCTATATAAAAATTTTATTTCATTTGAAATTCCAGTTTTTTGCATTATCCGCTTATTAATAATTGTATTTATATAAATATTATTTTTTTTTTTTTTCCCATTTTTAAGTCGCGAATTTTTTTTTAAAACAACGTTCTCTTTTTTTCATTTAATAACAAAACATTTTATATTATTTATAAATATTTTTTTCAATATACGTATTTGTATACATTTAATTAATTATTGTTTTTATTATATTTATCCAAAAGAGTATATAATAAATCATTAGCAATGGTTTACTTTTAATGTATATAGTTAGTACAAATAAGTTTAAATTTTATATATTGATTACAACATGAACCATCCAAATCAAGTTTATTGCTTGAAATGATATATTTTTTTTTTCTAATAAAGATTATCTTTGCCTCTCGATTTCTTCTTTTTGTATTTTTTTTTATTATTTTTTTTTTTTTTAATATATATATCGTCTTTTTAATTATACTGCTTCTATTTTGTTTAGTTCTTCTCCTGTAAAAAAGAAAGATTTCATTTCTACATGTACTCTGTCCCCTTCTGTTAAAACGAAAGAATGTTTTTCTAAAAGCTTTCTGAATTCTTTTTGATTACTTTTCAATTGACTCTAAAAAAGAAGAACCCAAAACTCCAACTAAAGTTAACGCTCTTTAAGCACTTCCTTAAGTGCTGTTACAAAAACTTATTCCGATTTGGTAAACAAGTCAAACTCGTACCTTTCCACTTTCTATTTTGAATTTAAAATTTGATGTTCTTGAATATAATTTTAATAATATTTTTTCTTCCAAAGATAATTTGTTGAACCTAGACTTTAATTACAAAAAATTGATTTAACGAATAGCTTTCCTTTTTATTTTTTATAAATGGCTTTGTTTTACAAAATTCTTACTTGTTTCCACTTGACCAACCAGATGAACTTTCCTGTTTTCCAAAAAAAAAAAAGATTCAACTAACTGACCACTATATTAATTGGACTATTCCTTTTTACGATGAGAAATCAATTAAACTATATTCTTTATATAAAATACCTGTTTTGTACCCGTGAAATGCCAGAATTACCTGAAGCTTATGAATCAAATGCAACTTTAATCTTTTAAAAAAATGCTTTCAAAAATCAAAATTTTATTTACGAAGATATTTATTTTGATCTAAACAATGAACCTATTCCTCCTGAATCTATTTTTTCAGGAGTGTTAGTAGAAGTCACCAGCTCTATAATTCCTTATACATTAAAGAGTATTTCAAATGGGCCCTCACTTCTCAAAAACTTTTTCTTCTTTTAGAATCTCTGAAAAAAGTAGAACCTGGGATTGAAATAATTTCCCCAAAAATAAAGTTAGTTCGTCGTATATAATGTAAAAAAACAAACTTTTCAGATTGTTTCCCGAAAAGGATGCTTTTTTGAAAAGTTAGTTTTTCAACTTTTAAAAATGCTCTCCGACTTAAAAGGGTTTCTGTCGCAATAAAAATTCAAATACTTAATTTCAAATTTCGGTTTAAAAACAGAAAAAGGAATAAACAGTGTTTTAGAAAAATATAAAAGAAAAAGAAATTTGGAAAATTAAAAGGGGAGGAAATTTTTTAGAAAAAGGAGGATTTTGGAGTTAGAATTAGTTTTTAGAAGTTTTTTTAAAAGAATTTTGGCTGGAATTTTGATAGTTTTAAATATATAATTTTCTGTTTAACATTAATAAATAATTAAAGATACGTTTATTTTTGTAATTATATATTTAACAAGAATTTTACTTGATCCGACAATTCAGTTTTTTACAAATTAGAGGAGTTGCAATTTTTGCATAGTTACGTATGAATTTTCGATAGTAACTTGTCAATCCTGGAAATAATAATGTGAGGTAGTAGCGTCTTCGCTCGGAGAGCGGGGTGCTGGGTTCTCAGTGGGTTCGGAGTTGCTACGTGTGATGGCCATGTTTGTATGTAGTGTTCTTGTTATGATGAGTATATTCCTTATTGTTAATTATGATTACTTGTATTATCCCTCTCTATATTCTATATACTTTGTACTTATTTATATTCTTTTGTAGATGCTCGTATCACTGAGCTTGTCATACATATTGTATAGCTGTATCATGTTTCTTATTATGCGTCCTAATTCATCTCCCGTAGCACGGCAATCTTCATACATTGCTTAGCTCAGCTATTATTAATAATTCACGTGATGTAGTATTTTCTCAAATAAAGCCTCTGTTGGTATAGGGATATTTAGCCAGTTTTTTACAACTGCTACCTTTTTCGTATCTGGTCTAATTCCTGAAAATGTGATTATACATCTAAGAAACGTAATTGAGTTTGGAAAATTTTAAATTTAGTGCTTTTTGCCACAAATTGATGAAAGCGTAAAGTGGAAGGGGCATTTGTAAGACCAAAGAGTATAACATACTATTGCAATAATCCAAACTTAGTAGTAAATCTTATATTCTCGACTGAGTCTAAATGGATTGGAATTTGATAGTAGCCACTCATTTAATTCAGTTTTTTCAATACCTCAGCATTCTTCAGACGATTTATAAGCTCGTTAATTAGTGGTAATGAATACTTGTTTTTGATAGTCTGATTGTTCAGCATTCTGTAATCAATGCATAAACGCAGGGTCCTGTTTTTTAACTAGCAATAATGAAGCTGCGTAACTGAAACTGAAGCCTTAATGAAGCTGGAATCTAGAAATTTTTTAGTTATTTTTTTAGTTTTTGGTCCTCTTCGAAAGAAATTCGATATGGTCTATTTGCAGGAGGTGCAGAACCTGGCATCATTTCAATTTTTTGATAAAACTCTTCGGCTCTTTTGGAAAGTCGAGATGGTAACGAATTAGATATTACGTCCGGGAAATTCTTAATGATAAATTTTGGGATATGTATAGAAGTTTTATTCTGAGTTTTCTGGAATGTTTTATAGTAATAAAGCATGTTAATACCGGTTTCATTCTTTCTATTGAATGCGAATTTTACAACTCGTCAGTTTGCACAATAGGTACACGAATACAATTAGCTTTTAAGTACTGAACTCCTTGGTGATTATAAAATTGGTTATATTTTATTTTGATGGCGTGCTTATGCCCTGCAATAAATGACATTGCCAGTATCATATTATATGAAGGTCTATCGGTGACAGATAAATTTATTGTTTCTTCTGTTGATTCTATAGGAATGGTTAATGAAACTCAGCCAATGGCTTCATTTTTGGTGTTACTATTGCTACTCAATGTCGTTTGTACTTTCAGCCTTGGTGTAAAAGTGAGTATTTTTCTTTTGAAGTTCTAAATTTTTTACTGTGTCTATTTTAATAAAATTTATTGTGCAACCTGTACCTAATAATGCTATTATTAGGATGGTATTTATTTTTACTAGTATCTTGAACAAGGTTACATTTTTTGGTTGAATTCAATGTTCTGGGGGTAAAAGCGTACGTGGTGTTTTGATGAGGCTCTGTGTTATCATGTTTTTTTTGTTCTCTGGTAAGATTTGTTGTTGCCTTGTTTTGACTTAATTTTTAGTGAATTATTTTTTTACTTTGTGAATTTTAATTGTTTTTTCTCGTAATTTGGGCCTTCTATTTGACTTAGCTTTACACAATTGTTAGATTTGTAAAGTTTAAAGGAAATGCTCGGGAAGAGTGTCCAGGTTTTCCGCATCTAAAATTAATTCCTTTTTTAATGTAATTATTTCTTTTTGTGTCACTTAGCTTTCTAAGTTGAGTAAACAAGCTCATGATGGCGTTTCCATCACGAACATGTTTAAAATTATTATTCATAATAGCTCTATTATATTAGGTTAGTCCGTAAAACATAAAACGGTTTACAGTATTTGTATTTTGATATTCCATGATAAATTGCAATTTACAAGCTTGAGATGTTGCAGCATGAACATTTTTGTAGTCGTGGTATTCAAGTCTCTTGCAATGTTTATAATTTAAATTGTCCATAAAATAAACTGCTACCAATTCGGGAATTTTTTTTTGTATTTTTTGATTTGAGTGATCAATAAGATAATTTTTTCACACTAGTCTTGTAGTTTTAGGCTATATTGTATAATATTGTGATACTCACAAAAAATTCTAACTGCATGGTCTTTGGGAACAGATCTTGTTTTGAGTTTATTACAAAAATCATTTAAAAATGCAAAAAGGAATCTAATTTTGTTTGGTCAAGCTCTCGACGTAGGAAACTTTGATACCATTGTAGAGCATTGCCGCAAAGATGGCTTAAAGTTATGCTTACTTTATGGGACTTGGGGTCCTTTCCGTAAAGGTATTTGGCTTGAACTATTTCAAAGAAGGTTTTTAACTTTTCAGTGCCTTTATCCTAGAGTAAAGTTTTGCTTCAACATTCTTATATAAATTTGTGATCTCGTCAAAATCTACTTATTTTTTTGTTTTAGGTTTAATTCTTTTAATGAAAGACTTCATATTTTCTTGCTAATTTTATGTATCTCTGAATAAATTTTCATTTACTGTGTACATCACTACTGAATATAAGAAAAAACCCTTCTCTATTAACTATTTACTTTATATTTATATAAAGTTTTACTAAGAACCTCAAACGAATAGAAGAGTGCTAATTGAGGTTTGTCATGTTTAACAATAAGAGTTTGATTTACTATATATTTGTAGATCAAACTTCCAATTGTAATTTCAAAATGAGTAATTTTGTAGTAATGTAGAATAAATATAATAAAGAAATATTCGACAAAGTAATAACAACAAAGAATATTGAGTAAGTAAATTAAAGAAAGAAAAATAGATAGGGTGAAATATCTTTCAAATACTTGCAATTTCACTTTTTTTTTTTTATATAGATTGTACAATAACACTTAAGTATAAAAAATAAAAAAAAAAAAAAATAATAAAGTTAACAATTTAATCAAAATATCCAAATAGTAAAAATATAATTATATGCAATAATAAAAAAGCACACTTTTAGCTGCCTCGCAGAAAAGTACATAGCTAATTAAATAATAAAAAAGAAAATTTAAACAAATTAAAAAGGGCAAAAGTAAAATGATAAATAATAAACGACTATCTTAACAAGAGAGCCCTTATAAAAGTATATAGCTTATAAAACGATAGAAAGAAACCCATTAAACGAATTAAAAAAGTAAAGATATACTCATATATAATAAAAGATTGTCTTAATAAAGCGGCTGATATATAAATATATAATATAAAAAATAGAAAAAAAAAATATTAAACAAGTATAATATAGTGAAAATAAAATTACATATAATAAAAGACCGCTCATATACAAATTTTTAATTTAAAAAACAAAAAAAAAAAAAAAAATAATTGTGAAAAAGTAAAATATAGTAAAAATAAAATCGTATATAATAAAAAATCTGCTTACAAAGGTGGCCTATATACAAAATAATATTCTAAGATAAAAAAAATAACAGTAATTAGTTAAGTAGAGCAAAAATATATAGAAAATATTAAAGCGTGAAAATTAAAAGCTGCATCTTAAAAACCGATTTTATACAAATTACATAGGTATAAACAAAAAAAAAAAAAAAAAAAAAAAAAAAAAAAAAAAAAAAAAAAAAAAAAAAAAAAAAAAAAAAAAAAAATTTAAAAAAAAAAAAAAGGTAAAAAAAAAAAAAAAAAAAAAAAACCAGAAAACAAAGTGATTAAATTAAAATATAAAAGCAAAAAAAAAAAAAGACAGTTTTTCCAAGACGACTTATAGGCAAGTACGTGAGCTAAAAATAATCAAAAAATAAAAAGTAAAGTAAAAAAAATTGTAAATGAGATAAGAAAATCCTTGTTCAAGGCGACTTGTGAAATAGCACATGGGATATAATATATGAATAAAAAAAAAAAAAATTAAAATATAAAAGAATACACTGCATAATAGAGTACAGAAAGATGCCAGAGCTAAGGAAGAAATCTAGACATTTTTTTTACAAAAAATAAATAGAAAAGAAATTGAGACTACCGAGGAGTGCAAAAAATAGTATTGGCTGCCAAACTAGAGGCTTACTATGGCATGGTTTTTGATATTAGTAACTGACTAAGGAATATTACTTAATTAGGTACAAACATTACTATGGGAAACCGTTCTTTATTTTGTATGAGATTAGGTTTTGGCTATTATACTTTCTATATCATGTAATCTTGCGATTTGGCAAATGTAAAACCCTCAAGTCAGAACTTGGAAAATCTACATGTTTTAAGAACTGTTAATATTTATATAGCTGTAAGTGCGTATTTCGTGTTAAATAAAACAGATAAAAATAGTAATAAGTGTAAATTATTTAACATTATAGCAGGCATTTAAAAGTTCACAAAGATTTCCAACATAGTAGCGATGCTTTTTGGTAGACATGCCCTATATACAAAGCAAAGTCATTAAACTACGTCCAAATACTTATTTAAAATGGTGAGTAGATATAGAAGTTATATATCTTGAAAAGGATTTGTATAATCAAATCTTAGGAAAAAAGAAATCTACCAATCCGAAAGAAAGGCGCATTGCATTAAAGGTTCTTTTACAGTCAATTTCAAAATTACTACTCATCGAATTTGTATCTGGGCTAGTAAACTCAATTAATATTTCTGTGCTATTCTTAAAATAAAAAAAAAGATTTGAAAATATTGCAAAACTCGAGCTTAAAGTTTTAGTAATCACTTTTTAAATTAAAGTGCAATCTAGTAATTTTAATAAAATTTTGCAAATTTTACCTCTATTTTTAGAAAATACACAACGCTGCGTCAGTCTCTATTGTTGGAAGTTTACAACCAATAGTGTCAACTATTAGTAATCACTACCATACTAATTATGGCTATCTAAGTTCTATCTGAACATTACTCGTATCTATTTATGTTTATTCCTATCTACTTTACAATCGTTATATTTTATTCCTATCTACTTTCATCTTCATATCTATTCCGATATGTCTCTATACTTATCTATATTTATTCTTTTCTACAGTTCACAAATACTTGTATATAAATAGACTCATAGTACATAAACTATATATATAAAAATATAATTTCAATTAACAAATTTTATTCTCATATACTTAATAATAATTTTCTTTTAATAAATATATATTCTCTTCTAATATACATATAATTTCTTTATAATAAATATATACATATCTTTTCTATTAAGACTACTTATATTTACAATGGCACCAAGAACAAGAACCAACAACACTAACCCTATTCCCGATCAAACCGGTCTTCAACATCTATTAAGTTAATTGACTTGGCTATTCTATTTTTTCTCAAGTTCCTATTTCCACAATATCATACTTTAGTTGATATTACAAACAATAAATATGCTACAAACAAAATCATTCTTTCAAAAGCAATAACAGCAATAAAAAGGACAGTCATAAATGAAGAGCAATCTAAAGCACTTAATTTCTCAGCTTTAGGTTTTTATGGAAATCAAAAATATAGTAAAAAATATACAGCAATAATTATTTTGTGAAATGTGACATAAAAGGACATGGAGCAAAGGGATATTGGAAAAGAGCTGCTTAAATTGAACTTAAGCAAGGAAAGTAAGAGAAAGACATCTTTTAGTACATATGCATATTCTTTTGTGGCAAACTTTTTCGACGCTGATTCAAGTAAATAGATTCTAGACAGCAAAGCTACTTATCATATGACTGGAAAAACATGGGATAAACACACAGTATCAAAAGAACATATTACTGTACGTTTTGGAACTAGATTTATCTGCACTATAAACGAAAATCAGCTACATTCAACTTAAAATACGGCTTTTTTAAATAACTAGAGTAATAGTTGTTCCAAAACTTAAAGATATTAGTTTATTAAGTCAGCAACAATTAGAAAATTTGGTTTTGAGATAGTTTATAAAAATAATACAATTAAACTTTTTAAAAACAGAAAGTTTGTAGGTATTACGTATAAATTTAATAAATTATATTTGTTCTCTGCTTACATCTCAATTTTTTATATCCATTGATTTATCTATATACGATTATTATATAAAGTATGTCAAATATACATAATAAAATAAACAAAAATTAAATACACTTTCTGTAATACGTATGTTCTATCAAAGCAAAAACATTTAGATTTGATAAATTTTCAAATAAAACTCAAAATCCAATGGAGTTACTTTATGCAGACCTTATAGAACCATTAAGCGTAAACTGTAGGTTCTCCAAGAAGTATATATTAACTATAAAAAATGACTATTATTGGTTTATTGCAGCTATATTTTGCTATAGTAAACAAAATGTATCTCAAAGGATAATAGAATAAATCAAAAAATTGCAGCATTAATTAGGATACAAGGTAAAGTACTTTACATCTGATCAATATGGGGAGTTTAAAAACAAACTAATTGGAAACTATTGCATAAAACGAAAAATCTTACAACAATTTTCAAATGCATATGCACATTAACCAAATGCCAATGCAGAAAAATGGAATCAAACCCTAATTACAGGTATACGAGCACTATCACGACAAGCAAAGTTGTCTTCTTACTACTGAAAATATACTTCACATACGGTTTTTTTTTATGTAAAATAGACTCATCCGTATAAAAATTTAAATTCACCACTGGAGAAAAAATTAAACATAACACTAACTTACCGCTGTTTAAGCCCTGTGGATGTCATGGTTTCGTTATAACATTAATTACAGCATCGGTAGAAACATCATTAATATCTTAAACAACAGCGCTATTAGCAGTGCTATGCTAAATAAACTAACTACGACACCGGTAGGAACGTCAAAGTCAGTGTCTTAGTTGATATCTACACAATCAGACACGTCTAACACTAAAACAAACACTTTTAAAAATTTACAAAAAAGAAATAAACCACGGCAAAGGCAAAATTATATTCTTAAAAGTAGTCACGTTTGCAAAGCGAACAGACAAAAAATATCTACAATAAGCATTGACCTCGAGAAAATGGAAACGATTAATTAATGCTGGATATAATTCATTAATTTACAATAATAATTGGCAAGTAGCGGATTACCTCGATCAAAAGGAAAATTTAGTGATATTGTCTTTTGAAAAATATTTTTTAAGATTAAGCATGATTCCCGATTTAAAGCTCTTCTGTTTGTAAGAGGATTTTCACAAAAAAAAAAAAAAAAAAAAAAAAAATGGAAAAATTACAATTCTAAAAATATCTATGCATTAGTAACGCTTATGAATTTATTAAAATATTAGTTTGATATGCATGCAAAACAACCTCAAGTTTATACAACTAAATGTGGAAACAGCATTTTTAAATTTAATATTACAAGAAAAAATTTATATGAAATTGTCACCTATATATGGGAAAAAAATAAGATATGCAAACCAAACAAAACACTATAAAAATTGAAGCAAAGCTCAAACTATTGGAAGAATAATATTTCAGATTTTTAGTTGAAAGAGACGGTTGCAAACGCGGAATTAGCTATGGGATTATATATTGACGATACGCTGTTGATTAATCGACAATACGAACCAATGAATACACTAGTAGAAAACTTAAATATAAAATTTAATATTCAAATTAATGGAAATGTAGATTATTTCCTTGGATTATAAATAGAACGCAATATAAAACAAGCTACTTGCTTAAAGAAAAATTAATCTGACGCGCTTAGGTGGTATGGGTACAAGCTGGGGTAATAATAAGCACCAAGATAACATCCATTGCTAGCTTAATTTTTTAGTACGTTGCAGCACCAAGCTTATGGAGATCAAAATGTCAATCATGCAATTTTTTTTTTTTTTTTGTTTTCTACGGAATCAGAGAATGTTTTCGTTTCCGACGCGGTATTTTATGCCATATATTTAAGGCTCATCATTTCAGACTTGTATAATAAACATTTAAAATCCACAATCATGTATGAAGATAATACATTCTTAATAAATGCATTTCTAAATGGAGGAAAATCAAGGATAAAGAATTTAGATATTAAGGAGTATTCTATCAAGAAATCAATTACAAATGAAGAAATAGTCTGAAATATATTAATACAGAAAATATGCGTACAGACATATTAACAAAAGAGTTAATACCTATCACTTATAAAACAATTTACAAACTGATACTTAAATAGGAGGCTCTGTCTAATCAATGTTGGAAATAGAGAACTTAAAGTATCTCTATAGTAACCACTACCATACACAAGTAATGCTAACCTATTAATGTATATTTATCAATATGCATGAAATTTCAGTACATGCATATGCATCAACATACAGTGCATAATCTGAATGAATCTATGTGCATGGATCTGCATTAATGAGACATATACTATGCATTGCATAATATACTTATCTCTTATCTACTGATTTACTTTTACTTTATATATTTTAACTATATATATTTTGTATATAAATAGACATCAAGTTCCTCACTTGAAAAGTAATTTATACAATTATATTTTACGATTTACTTAAATATATATATATATTTTATTTATTTTGTTTATACACATAATACACATTACACTATCTTCAATAAATATCTTTACAATGGCACCAAGAACTAGAATCTCCAACAACACAGAATCAAATACAAACCCTACGCCTCAAGTCTCTAATGTCCAACAATCAATACCAATTAATTAAGTACATAAAATTACTATGGGTAATCATTCTTTATTTGTATGAGATTAGGTTTTGGGTATGATACTTTCTATATTATATAATCATATGATCAGGCAAATATGAAACCTCCAGTTAGTACCGAAAAAATCTACTTGCTTTAAGGACTATTTAAATAGTATTTATATAGCTCAAGTACGTATTTTTGTTTAATAAAACAGGTAAAATAGTAATAATTGCGGCTTAGTTAAGATTATACCACACACTAAGAAATTCAAATAAAATATTCTAAACAAAATAACGTAGAAAATAAACACACAAATATAATTATTCAAATTATTAATTTACAAATTTCTTTTGGCATTTATAATCAAATAAAATTAATTAATTTTATTTCGATTATATTTTGTGGGTCAAAATTTGAAATTAATTTATTTGAATTTTTATTGCGACACAAAATACTTTATTGTGACACAAGTTTGTAGTATAACAACAATTTCAAAATGTTGTATCTTTACAGGTTAACCTAAATCTTCAACATATTAAATTCAATTTGCCCCTAAATTGCTTGCCATACAAACAAAGAATCTTTGTAATCGGTATTTCTATTTTTTTTTGATGATATATGAAATTATTACCATTGGAATTGACTAATAGTTATAGTAGATTCCTTTTATTAATATTTATTATTAAACAATAGAGAATATTGTTAAATCCCGGGTCTAGAAAAGATAGGGTAGGGTTTGGTTCTAGGCACCATTATTTATATAAGTAATTGTTAAAATTTATGAATATAAACGTCCAAGATAATGGATTACTTAATAAATACTGTATGCTAGTATTTTACTTCAAATTGCTTACTTTTAATCTATATAAAATACGTTTATATACACATCAGTTTAAAACCGATATAGTCTTTGAGTCTTTGCGTCTTTTATCCGAAACACTCAAAGAATATTGTAACTGTTTCATATGACTGAGCTGGATCGCTATTAAATGACTTAATAACAATTACTAAGTAGTTGCTAATATCATTTTAACAGGAAATGTAATTGGATATAGTAAATTTAGTAGATAAGAATTACACCTCATTAATAGCTATAATGTATGTACATGATTAGACTCACTTAAAAAAGGAATATATACACATGCAAATTATACTATCAATATGGCACCAAGAACTAGAATCAATCATAATGTCAATAATAACAATGGAAACCCTGCACCTCACAACACAAATTTTTAACAAAATAAAGGCCAAGTTTTTCCAATTACGATGTTTCCTTGGGCTCCTTATTAATTCAATCTCATGAATTATGATAGTGCAAAACTCATCCACTGTAGTAGTGTTATCAAGTATTGTTCTGGATAACACTAAAAAACAAAAGAGATGAGTTAGGATCATGGCAGTAGAACCTGAAAGCGTATCTAGTGATTCTGAGGTTATGTTACTACTGATGAATGTACGCATTTTTCATACTATCCCAAGCCAAGAAGTAATTTGCCATTTTGTTATTTTATAAGTTTTAATATTTCAAGTTTCTATGATTAGATTTCTAATTTCAGACAATCAAGGCGATTTAGTAGACTTTTTTAGTAGTCAAGAAATCATTTAGAAAAGTATATCTTGGAGAAGGAAATTTTAAACCATTTTGTAAAGATACAACATTTTGAAATTGTTGTTATACTACAAACGGTTGTGTCGCAATAAATTATTTTGTGTCGCAATAAAAATTCAAATAAATTAATTTCAGATTTCGACCTACAAAATATAATCAAAATAAAATTAATCAATTTGATTTGATTATAAAAGCCAGAAGAAATTTTTAAATTAATGATTTGAATAATTATATTTGTGTGTTTATTTTCTACGTAATTTTGTTTAGAATATTTTATTGAAATTTTGATAGTTTCAAATATTAAGCGTACTGTTTAACATTAATAAATAATTAAAATACATTTAGTATTGTAACTATATATCTTTAATAAGAATTTCACTTGAATCGAAATTCCAGTTCTTTACAACTTTAGTATTTAATACTCATGTGTTAAATACATAATCACATGTACTTAATGCCTCATGTGCATAAGGAGTTTTTGTATAAATTGTAAAGAAACAAACTTTTTAGATTGTTTCCCGAAAAGGAGGCTTTTTGAAAAGTTAGTTTTTCAACTTTTTAAAATTGCTCTCCGACTTAGAAGGGTTTCTGTCGCAATAAAATGCAAATACAGTAACCGCTGTCTAATTGCACACCCTCGGTGAACAACTTTAGTGTGCAATTAGACAGCGTAATTTCGTTACCTAGACAGCACAACTTATACTGTTAAAATACATTACATAATACATCAGGACATGATGACTAATCTTTTCTATATCAATACTGCCTTTTAGAAAAATACATATCATAATTACTATTAAATAAAAAATAAATCATTTCAACAGTATTATATATATTTACTATGGGATATAAAGCTTTAACTCACGATCAAAAAAATAAAATCATATTATATGCCCAATCAAGACCTGACTTAAATCAGTCAGAGCTTGCTAGTTGGGAAAAGCACTCTTTGAAGCTCGAATATGTACCAAATCGAACTACAATTAGTCGTATAATAAATCAAAAAGAAAAATATTTAAATGTAGATGAAAAAAATAAAGACAAAAAAAGTAATAACAAAGTTAAAAATGAGGCACTCGAGTCAGCTTTAGGTGCTTTTGTTGCAAATTGCGAGCAAGGCAATATACCTATAACAGGTCAAATGATTGTTCATAAGGCCAGGTATATTGCTGAACAAGCAAATATAACTGGGATATCCTTTTCTGACGGGTGGCTTGCTAACTTTAAAGCTCGTCATAATTTAAAAAAACATAAATTATATGGCGAAAGTGGTAGTGCTGACATTTCAGCTATTGAGACAGCACTACCAATTATACGTGAAAGACTGAGCAAATATTCCATAGCAGATATATATAATATGGATGAAACTGGTTTGTTTTACAATAATGCACCAAAATATACTTTTTCTAGTATGCCAATTGAAGGTATGTATGGACTAATTAACGTTACATACTTTTACTAATATAAACCATTTATCCAGGTAAAAAAAATGGTAAAAATAGGTTAAGTGTTGCGTTGGCTAGTAATGCTGATGGAAGTGATAAAATTGAACCATGTATTATTGGCCATGCAGCTAAGCCAAGAGCATTTAACAAAAAGAGTGCTAAAGAGCTGGGTTTCTGGTATCAAAATAACAAAAATGCTTGGATGACCAGAGAATTTTTCACAGAATTCTTGGAAAGGTTTTCTAGGCATGTTGGTAGAAATGTTATTTTAATATTAAACAACTGTTCAGCTCATATTCCATCGAGACATGTTCAGTTTGTTGAAATATTATATTTACCTCCTAATACCACATCTAAAATTCAACCTTTAGATTGTGGTATTACTGCTAACTTTAAAGCTCAATATAATATTGTACATTATAATAGAGCTGTAGAAGTAATTGAATCTGGCCAGGGTGTTGACGCTTATAAAGTAAGTTTAGTTTTAGTTTATTTAAATCTTTTTTTTATATTTTGTTTACAAATACTTATACATATATATGTTTTTTTTTTTATTTATTCTATGTAGCTAGACCAACGTGCAGCTATGAACTTTATTGTTGATTCCTGGAGAAAGGTTACCCAGCAAATAATAAAATTTTGTTGGGTTCATTCAGGTCTAATTAATACATTGGAAATATGTTCTGAGAAAGATTTAAAAGTTTACAATGATCTTCAACAAATTATTAATGAATTCTCTGAAAAATGCTGTATAAAGATTCACTTTCAGCAAAACAATTAGTTTCTCTTGAAATAATCAGTCATGATCAATCTGTTTTTACGGATCGTGATTTAATTAAAATTGCATCTGGGTTGGATAGTTCAGCAGAAAGTGGGACTGATAGTGATGATGAAAATAAAGATGAAAATGAAGAAATAAATATTATTGATCCAAACACTTCTTTTGATTATAGAAAAGAAGTGACAGCTAGATTTATGGAAACCGTTTCATATATTTGCGAAAATTCTAGGACTGAATTTAATAAAAACCACAATGCAATTCATACTTTAATTAATGAAATTGTTAAACGTTCCAGAGAAATTAAAGTAGAACAGGATGCTAATCCAGCAAACCAAAGGAAAATTACTTCTTTTTTTTCAAAAAAATAATATTTGTTTTAGTTTGTTTTTTTATTTATTTGTTTAATTTTATATAGTTAAATATAATTAGTATTTTTGTAAAAAAGTTAAATTTTTTTATATTAAAAAACAATATTATACTTTTGTTTTACAATAGCATAGAAATGCTTAATGAAGGTTTAATGAAGTGGTTGCCAAATTACTAAATCCAAAATGTATTACTATGTAGTATAAAAATGGTATAAATACAATGTATTACAATATAGTTAAGATATATTACGTAAGAGATTGCTCTAAATGGAAGTTACCCGGTATTGTCTAATTGCACATTTTTAAATTTTGGTGTGCATTGTGCAAGTGTGCAACTTTGTATGGGAAAAGGGTCGGTGGACGGGTTTGGTGTGCAATTAGACAGCGAATACTGTACATACAATTCTAAGATGGTAGTCTGCCACAAGTGGCAACCCATGGCGTAAAATGTAGAAAAATACATAAAAAAAAAAAGAAAAGGAAAAAAGATGGAATAAAAGATTGCAGGGAAAAAGTAAAATAAAAAAGAAAAAGAAAAGAAGAGAAAAAAGAGAAAAAATGCCGCCCATGAGAGCGGCCGCCAATAATAGAGAGGATAAAATAGTAAAATGACAAAAAATGACAAAAAAAAAAAAGGAACAAAACCTCGACCCAATATATATGATACAACAGTTACCATAGAAGATTGTCAAAAAAAAAAAGAGATGTGGGCCAATAAATAGAGCTAAAAACTGAAATAATTTTTGGTTTTGTTTTGGGTAGGCATAGGGTTACATATTAAAAAAATGGCCAGGAGAATATACACACTTTCTTTAGATCTAAAGATCTATTCGAAGGAATTATATTTAGAAGTAAAAAAATAAATTCAGAGAAAGCTGTATAAAGATTTAGAAATTAGTTTAGTTAATTTTATAACTGGTGTATGTTATTCAGTGGCTAGTTTATTTGGTCTTTACTGCATTTAATTTCTTGAATATAGTTTGTAGTGTTGTTATAGTGAATATAGTATAAAGAATTGTTATAAAGTTTGTAGGTAGTCTTCGTGTGTATGTACTGTGGTATATTGTACCACAAGATAATAATATACAGTAAACTCTCTCAAAATGCACACCCTCGGGGGACACGATTTGCGTGCGTTTTGAGAGAGGTGTGCAAAATGGGTATTACCCATGTAATTTATTATATAATCTATATAATAAAGCTTAATAAGCATTGGTACATATGAAGTACATTTTGAAGTAGAATACAAATACATAATAAATAAATACTAGAATTATTAC
>JAJMCY010000240.1:0-20333 GCA_030565755.1 Ascobotryozyma cognata
AAAAAAAAAAAAAAAAAAACCATATCACTATGGTAACCAGTATTTATCAGCCAGTTATACTAGTATTTAGCATTATACCCTTTCCCTAAATTAAATTGTTTTTTGTATATGGTTAATGATTTTGTTTACAATATAATGTTATGATAATTTAGTTAGCATATAAACAATTAATACTAATTCATCTATAATTATATAATAAATAATATAATATTTGCCACCAATTTTTTTCTATAATTTAGGTTAAAATATTTTTATTTTTCCACCTGATTAAATTTATATGGATTTATAAATGCATTCATTAAAAAATCCAGACCTACCAAATGAGAAAAATATTTATAGAGATGATAATAATGAAAACAGTAATAGTAACAACAATAGTAACATAATTGCAAATCCTCAGGAAATTAGAGTTTTGCTTATAAATACAGACTTTAGAACAATTCCAGAAAATTACAATAGGTATTTAATTTTTTTTCATTTGTTTTGTGTTTTTATAAAAATATAACACTATTAATAGTTATTATCATTATTTTTATTGATCTAACATACAGATTTATCCCGCTTTTCCAACAAATATGGAAAAATTTACAAGCAGTTGCTGGGCTTGGAAATGAATGTACAGTTTGGGCTGATTCATTGTCTATATGGATTCAGAGAGCTTCTCAATCCATTACTTATAATTCAAAATTTAAATCTATAATATATTCACATATTAACCAAGTTCAATTCTCAAATATATTATATTTTGTTTTAGACTTTTGGGCTGATTCAAACGCTCCAATTGGTAATGCTCTCAAAGATTTATTAGTTAAAACATTAAATTTTATTCACATTTTATATTCACCTGAAGATTTTAAAAATATTATAAACCCCTGGATCATTCATGTTTTATCTCTTCCTAAAACTAGAAGAGTTGTTTATTTGGTTTTAGAAATTATTCATAAATATTCTTCTATTGAATTCATTCTACAAAATGCAGGAAATAATTTCTTTTCAGATTCATTACAACTCATGACAACTTCCACTTTAGCCAATCCCGTGGCAAAAGCATTATTTAAATTATTACAAGCTAGTCATTTAGAATTAAAAAAAACATCTAGTTCTAGCTCTCAAAATTCTTCTTCAAAATCACCTAGTTCCAATTCTAATTCTACTAATGCTGACATATTATGGTTGAATATATGGCAATCCTCAATAAAGCATGCGTTGCTCGATAGTAAATTAAGAAAAAATGTACAAATATATCTTTTACCTTATTTATTTAAAGAATCTACCTTAGCATACAAAAAATTTATTGAATCATTGAAAATAAATATATTCTCCTCAGAAGACCAAACAGCTGCTCTTATATGCTCTTTCAAAGTGGCACAAGATATAGGAATTGATGATGTTGTTCCAGCGGATAATGAACCAGAATTTTCCATTCCAAACTCAATTTCCCATGTAATAACTAGAGAATTACTTGCCAATTTATTACATCATAGTTCTCCTATAATAAGACAGGGAGCTTTATCTATTGCAATCTCTTCACCAAAAACTTCCAAACCAATTCCATCTTTTATACTAAATTGTTTAAAAGAATCCCTTCTGGAATTTTTATGTGAATCAGATGCAGAATTTAGAAACTCATCATATGGTTTAATAAGAAATATGTTTACAAGACTAAGAGCTTCATCTCATGCCTTATCACGAGAACACAAAAAAATACCTGAAAATGAATCAACCATATTAAAAAAATCACTTATAAAAACTGAGATTGATGCTGTACAAGACTTTTGTCAATGGCTAATATCGCAATTAAAGCAATTTCTTCGCCCTGGTTCTTCATATCAAAGACTATTTTCTGCTTTGGCTGTTTTAAATTTGGCTATTAGATCAGGAATTGACAATTCAATTCATGAATCTCATAAAGAAAAACGTCAAATGGACTTCCCATTTTCAATTTTCATTTTTGATAACACAACTATACGATTATTAGTTGCAAATGTTTCGAATCAGTATGAAGATGTAAGACGTTTATCGGAAGAAATTTTATGTATGGTTCCTAAATCAGATACAAGTTTATTTCAATTGAAAACAATTGATAATTTAGCCAAAAAAGGCACAGAGTTCTTACTTGGAATTAGAGGTCGTGAGGCTGATGCTGGCGCACGAATAATGCAACTTGCTTTCATAAACTATCAAAGAATTTCCTCTACTTCAGAAAATTATGAATTAGATTTTTTACAAACTTTGATTAAAAAATTATCTGAAAATGTCTCCATGGCTGAGAATAGTTTAGCTCAAGCTATTAAGTATGCACCTCTTCACGGATATCTTATTTCTTTGAAGCTCATATTTTCTTACGTAGACATTAACAAATATTCTTCTTCATTACAGAAAAAATGGGCTCAATGGATTCTTGAACTATTTGCCCTTATGCATCGCATTTGGATGGTATCAGAAACTATGCTTTGTAATGACTCTCCAGAGGGGTTCTTACCTGACGAAGTGGAAGATCTTGTTGTAGACCCAACAAATGATCAGACTCCAGCAGCTCAACTTATATTATCTTTTTCTTGGAGATCTATAAAAGAATGTAGTTCACTTACTGAACAGATTATGATGTCTGTTCCTGACTATTCTAAGGATAATATCTGCTTAATAACTGAAACAACAATTCAGAAACAGGGTGAATTATTAATTACACAATTAACTTTAATTCGACATCGAGGTGCATTTTCTTCTGTCTATCCTGCTCTGGTTGCATGCTGCTCACGATGTAACTTTTCTCAACGATATTCCAATTTAAGTAGTCTACCTGAAGAATGGCTTAATTTAAACATTGATACTCTTTCCACTTTGTCTAAGTTTGTTACTCGCAGATCAGGTGGTTTACCTTTTTTAATTACTGCTATTCTTACTGCGAAAAACAAGGATAATAAATCAAACCAACTTCTTCACATGGCCTTTGATCGTTTGGAAGCCATAGCCAAAACTACTCCACCTGTACCTCCAGAAAAAATATTTATGGAGGATGAAAAAGTTGAACTTCCCCAAGTGCACGCAATGAATTGCATAAAGGCAATATTTATAGAGACTAAACTTTCTGAAAGTTCATCTTGCTTAGTTGATCGTGCTTTACTCTTAGCTATTTCTTCTTTTTCTAGTGAATGGTGGGCAATCAGAAATTGTGCTGTCATGCTTTACACTGCTTTGCAGAATCGTATGTTTGGAACAAAAAAATATTATTTATCTCGACTTGCAATATCTACGATGCCAGCGAAAAAATTTTTTTCTACTTTCAAATCTGCAAAATTAATTTTATTTGAATTTTTGTCTAAAAATGTTCCTCAATTGAGAACTTATGATAATTTTGAGTCGAGACGTATTGGAACTGTTTATCCAGTGCTATCATTACTTTCGAGGTTGGAGGTTGGTGATAATTACCAAGGTCTTGATGACTTTATTCCATTAGTTAACAGTTGTTTATATAGTAAAGTTTGGAAAATACGTGAATTGGCCGCGCGTACTCTTTCTACATTATATTCTGGTGACAAATTTGAGAAATCTATTGGACTTTTTAAAAATATTTCTTGCGAGAAGCAAAATGTGATACATGGAAAGTTACTTACAATAGAAAACATTCTTGATCTATCGTTAATAAATAAAAGCACGATTCCAGTTAAATTTCTTCAAAGTTTAGAAAGAAATTTAGATATTTTATTGGTATCGAATTCTTGCCCAATAACTCGATGTGTTTATATTAGAATTTTAAAAAAAACATTAAATGCCTATTCTGCCAATAGTAACGACATATTGGGCATGGAATTATGTGGTATATTACATGAAACCTTATATAAAAGATGGATGTTCGAAATTGACAATTCTCATGTTCGGGCTCTTGTCGATGCGCAAAAATTAGATCCTGCGCGAAGATTATCTTTTGCTGAATTGACCGAATATTGTGTTACTTACATTTTAGAAGGCCAGTTTTTTTCAGAAACCTTGGTACACTATCTTTTGCAAATTTTAGAGGATCCTTACTATGAAGCCCAACATAATTCAATTAAAATAATTGAGTCCCATATCCAAAATTTGGGCCTTGATATTGCTAATAAGGTATCTAGGTCTTTTTGGAAGATTATTGTTTCAGAAAATTGGGAGCAAACCAAGAGCTTGGCTATGAGAGCGTTTTTTAAATTATGGGTATACATAGGCCCTGTTTCAAATGATGATATATTAGAATATTGGAAAATATTGTACAAGCAGGTAAAAATGGATAATATTGACTCATTTTCAGAATACTCTCTTGAAGTTCTTGGAAGTCTGGCTGCATTTTTAAAAGATAACAATTTGGTTAAGGATTGGATTTTAAGGGTTGTTTTATATGCTAATGAAAATGAAGCAGTTTCATCGCGAAAGGCTGCATTTAATTCTATATCTGTTTTCATAAAGGAATTTAACAACACAAAATTGGTACCAAATAATGAGTTTATAGAGACGTTATTCATTTTATTTGACTTTTTGACAGATGATGACGAGGAAATAAGACAAGATGCATCAGCTTTTATTGCGAAAGAATTTGAACTTGAGTTTACCTTTACACCTATGTACACTGAAAGAGAATTTTATCGAGTTTTGGCAGAAAAATATAGATTATTAATTGCGAATGATTTATTAATTAGAATTATTGGTAAAGATGCATTCAAATCGCAAATTATGAATGCTCTTAATGTAAGTACAGCTTTATTTATTGTTGAAAAGCAGAACCTTTATCGTAATGAAGTTTCTGTAGTTGAACTAAGCTACGAAATATTAAAGTCTATTATACCTAGTGAGGATGTATTAAAGACATTTACTCCTTGGTTGGAGGGTTCTATTATACAATTAAAAGAAGCAATTAGTAAGCTGGGTAATGATGGACTACTTGGATGGTGCAATTCCCCAGATATGTTTTTAATCTGTGCAAGAGTTGTTTATGGTATAAAGCTTTATAGAAGCAAATCATGGATTGAGTCATACTCTGATTTTCCAAATGCATCTAAATTAGAAGAAGATATAAAAGACTTGGAAGTTATATTTGAAAATGAAGGTGTCCATTCATTACTTATGGGTGCATTAAAAAATGGACAATAAAGTTTTTTTTTTTTTTTTTGCTTTCCCCTTTTGTTTTCTTGTAAATATAAAAACTGTATATAATATTTTTGTTATAAAGGGTAAACTGTGTATAATATTTATTATTCAAAAAATAGATCTACTTTTAAATTAACAAACAATCAAAAATTGAATTTTTTTTCCATTTTTTTTTTATAAACAATTGTTTAATATTGGCAAAAGTATTAAGCAAAACACACCATTAATAATATTACATTCTTTCAACAGGAGTAAGTCCTAACAATATCATGGCATTACTAAGGACTTGTCTAGCTGCACTATATAATGCTAAACGAGCGGTTGCCAATTCCTTCTCTTGGCCTGCTACCCATAGGACATTATAAGCAGAAGATACTGCATGTGCCAACCTAAAGAGATAGGTCACGACAGTCGATGGTTCGCTATTATTATATGCTTGAAGAAGAGTATCAGGATATGCTGCAAGAATTCTGATAACTTCTATTGCAGCAGGTTCTACGAGTAAAGAGAAATCAGCATTTAATAAATCACTAGTTGGTATATTTGCATTTCTAGCAACAGAATTTAAACGTGAATGAGCATATTGTAAATAAGGACCAGTATCACCTTCAAATGAAAGAATACGACTCCAATTAAAAGAATAATTATTTATTCGCTTTGCAGACATATCTTGTATCATAACTGCAGAAATTCCAACGAGATCAGCGATATGTTCAGGATTTTCAACTTGAGCATATTTTTTTTTATTCTTTTTCATAACATCATGCATAGCTTCTTTAGCTTCTTCGAGAATATTATCCAAAAATACTACAGTACCTTTTCTAGTTGACATACCTTGTACCATGCCAAAATTAATATGTACAAGATCTTTTGCCCAAGGGAAATCCATTACAGAAAGAATTTTATAAAGTTGTTGTAAATATAAATCTTGTTGAGAAGCTACAACATAAATCATTTTATCAAAATGATATTTTTCATATCTAGAAATTGCAGCACCGATATCTCTAGTTAAATATAAGGTTGTACCATCTTTTTTAGTAACAATAGCTTTACCAAGTTTTTTATTATATTTTGTTAAATCAATTAACACAGCACCTTTATCTTCAACTAATAAATTTTTTTCATAAAGAATATCTAAACCCTTTTTAATATCATCTTTTGGTACTTGAGATTCACCTGAATAGACATCATAAAAAATATTAAGTCTTGCATAAGTTTTTTTATATTTTTCAATTGATAAATTTCTAAAATGTTCCCATAATTTATAGGCATCTTTATCACCTTCTTCCATTTTTTTAAAATATTCACGAGCTTGGTCGTCAGTAGATGATTCACCTTTTGGAACAATTGAATTACCTCTTTCTATTGATTCCTTTTCTGCAGTAATATCAGCATTAATTTTAACATAAACATCAAATAAATGTTTTACAGGATCTTTTTTTAATTCTTCTTCACTACCATAGCGTTTAAAACCAATTGCTAAAAGACCAAATTGTTTACCCCAATCACCTAAATAATTCATTCTCACGACATTCCAACCTAAAGCTTCATGCAAATTTGAAAGAAATCCACCAATAATTGTTGATCTTAAATGACCTGCATGGAATGGTTTAGCAATATTTGGAGATGAAAATTCTATTATAACTTTTTTATTATTTCCAATAGTATTAGTTCCATATAAGTTTTGTCTATTTAAAATATCAGGTAAAACTAATTTACTTAATGTATAAGGATTAAAATAAAATTGTAAAAATTTTCCTTGTGGAATAATTTTTTGAATATAATCACCTTTTGGAAATTCTTCTGCCCATTCTTTTGCTTTTAAATCAAGATTAACACTTTTATCAATACGAAGTCTTGGAAGTGGGATTAAAACATCACCTTTTTCTGATGATAAAGTCCATTGAATTGCAGGGTAAATAATTTTATCATCAATGTTAATAATTTTACTTAAATTTGTTGCAATATAAGAACGGAAAATATCATAAACATTATAATTTGGATTAGTACCAGGAAATATTTTTATTTCATTATTTAATTTTAATTTATTTAATTTATTTTTTAATTCTTCCATAGTGTTGATATATAAATTTTTTCTTTTTTCTTTATTACTGTTGCTGTTACTATTAATTTTACTATTAATTTTACTACTATTATAACTAATACTTTTTTTATAATTAGAAATAATATTTTTATTTAAATTTATTTTTTTAAAAGAATAACTATAATAATTAAAATAAATGCTAGAATAACTTTTAAAATTCATAAAGATGGCTTAAATTTTTTTTTATTTTTTTTTAGTATATATAAAGAAAAAATAATTTAAAATTTAAAATTTTTATTTTATATGTATCACGTGATTGAAGATTATGGATACTATTAAGCTATAATTTAATATAATTTAATTTAATTTAATTACAGGACTTGGCTTAATGAGATCTTCAAAAGTGCCATAATGGAAAAATATTAATACTAGTAAATAATACTAATAAATAATACTACTGAATAATATATAATACTTATAAATACTACTTATAAATACTACTTATAAATACTACTTGCAAATACTACTTGTAAATAATAATGATATAAAATTAAAACTATCACAATGAAAAAAGCTTTTTTCAATTTTTATTTATACCTAACAAATGTGTTGGCTAATTACACTATAAGAAATTGTAGTAAAAAAAGTAGTCCAAATACAGTAAATGGAAATACAATAACATTAAATAGATTTTTTAAATATTTTTATTATGCGTTATTTTATAGTCTTAAACAAATACGATTATTTTATAAAGTTGTTACGCATTTGATTTCTAAAAGATCAATGCTAAGTAGGGAACTAAACATTGCATTAATAAATAAAATTGAATTGGAAAATAGTTTAAAAAATAAAGAAGATTTTTTAAATGCAAAAAATGCTTTTATTACATACAGGCATTGGATATGGAATATAAATGCAGAATTAGTAATGTCTAGAAAGTTATTTTCAACATGGACAGGGGCTCTTAATATTGCATGTATTAGAAATGAAAATAATAACAATAACGATAAAAATAATGAAAAAAATAATGAAAAAAATAATGAAAAAAATAATGAAAAAAATAATGACAGTAACATTTATAGCAACAAAGTTGAAAATCTTTCCAGAAATATATCCTTGTCCATTTGTGTACAAAAGAATATTCAAATACCCAGTAATTCTATTCCAAGCTTACCCTATTCATTTTTATGTACAACAATTAAAGAAATATTAAATTATGAAATTGCAAGAGTTCAAATTCTCTCCTTAGATAGTATTAGTGTAAATTGGGTAGAACATGGAACATCTTTATTGTCTTCTTGGGATATGGTTATGGAAGAATTAAAAATATATAATACAAATGAAAAATTAATTGGAAAAGGTGGAAAACGTTGGGTTAATATGGGTTTCCAAGGTAAAGATCCATGTACAGATTTTAGATCAACTGGAGAACTTGGTTTATTAATATTTAACTCTTGGTGTATTAATAATTCAAATCAAGCAAGAAAAATTATAATTGAATCAGGTTCAATAGTTGATAATATAAATAATCGAAATGATTTATTAAAATATTTACCACAATTTAAAAATGCTTGGTATAGTGCTTCTTTAGCTTCTATTCATATTACTTCATATTTAATAAAACTTTTACGAAATAGAGAATTAGATAAAATAATGCTATCTAATTTACCTATATATATTTCACAAATAATTGATTACAAGAATTATTTTTTCACTTTGCATGATCATATTTTTACAGCTTTTCATGTCTACTGGAAATCCGCTCTACTTTCTGGCTCTTTTAAATCGGTTATGGAGTTTGAAGCTTTTTTTCAAAATTTTATCAGGAATGAGTTACATAATATTATTTCTTCTTATTCTCCTGAACCAGCTTTTTTGTCTAAGGAGGATTAAGTGTGTATGTATGTATACATGTACAAATATATACAAATATATACAAATATATACAAATATATACAAGATTACAATAAAATAATACATAAACTTCTTATATAATATAATAAATTAATATAAATAACAAAACATGCTACACCATTAACATTCTTATATAACTGCAGATATCTCTTTAGTAATATTTATTTCTACTATACTATATACAGTATTCTATAAATTCTCTAATAATTAGATTTTTGTGTTTTTGTTAGTATAACATTATATAATAAATAAATAAATCACGTGATTACCCAAAATACAGTGTTTTAGCAGGGTAACATCACACAACACATAACCATAGTAACCACTAATTTCAAATTCGTTAAAATGTCAAATTGTTCAATTAAACGAGATTTATTGACTGAATAATTAAAAAAAATAAAATAATTAAATAATTATTTTTACTATTTAATTTTTCTAATTTATATTTAATTGTAATACTTTTATTTCAATTAGCATAATTGTAATTTTTTATTTTTTACATTGGTGAATTGGAATAAATGCCTTTACCTTTGTCTTTTAAATTTGATGAGCCAAGGTTAGTTTTTTTTTTTTTTTTTTTTTTTTTTTTTTTTTTTTTTTTTTTTTTTTTTTTTTTTTATATATATATATTTAACATAGTATACTAACATTTATTAGAATTCCAAAGAATTTGAGATGTGAATTTTGTAGCAAATTGGCTAAGGAGGCTATGCTGACGGGGTGCTGTGGTGCATCTATTTGCAAAGATTGTGTGTGATTTATTTATTTATTTATTTATTTATTTATTTATTTATTTATTTATTTTTTTTTTTTTTTTTTTTTTTTTTTTTTTTTTTTTTTTTTTAGCATTTAACTATATTTATATTACATACTAACTTAAAAGGCTATCTTAAATGCTTACCAGGGAAATGTGTAAAATGTTCAACAGAATCAATAAAAAAAGTAGATTGTTTCCCAAATTTACCACTAAGAGTTACTGTTAGAGTCTATTTATTTCATTTTAATAAAAGAAGACATGTATATCTATTACAAGCAAAACGTAAGCATTTACTTGAACAACAAATTTCTATGGCTAAACGTGCAGCACAGGAAGCAAATGCACGTGAACGTAGAGAAATGCGCATGCAACAACATAAACAAATGCAATTGCGACAACAACAACAACAAGAACATTTAAATTTACAACATCAAGAACAAGAAGAACAACATCATAAGCATCACACACAAAGACATCAACAAAATAATGTAAATACAAGCATAAAAATAAAAATTAATAGAAGTAGATTTAATTCTAACAAACTATCTTCTCAGTCTAATTCAGTACATGATAATAATAATGATAGTAAAGATGGGAATAGTAATAAGAACTTTGTTGAAAACGAAGGTAATAGTATTGATAACAATGATAATGATACATTAAATACAAAAGATCATTCAGATAGAAAGTTAAATGAAAATTCATCCTTAAATGGTTCAACCTTATCCTCAAAAAATGATACAGATTCTGATATAAATAAAAATATTAATTCATATGAATATGACAAGAAACATGATCACGAGTCTAAAGAATCAGAGAGGCGTAGTTATTCTTCTTATTCAAATACTTTTAAAAGTGGAAATACTAGTGAATATAATAAGTTCACCGCCTTGGGTGTATATAATCATAGTAGTACCATTGGCGATCTTAATTATAGAAATGAAAATAAAAAGGAGTCTGAGGAACGGGCTCCAGCAGCCGTACAATTATCGAGAAAACGCTTTGGAAGATCTTCAGATAAAAACATGGATAAACATAATGATAATGATAGATATGGTAGAAATAAGGATAGTGAAAATAATGACACTAAAAATGAAAATGCAAACGATAGTCAAAGAAGACAAGATAAGTCATCCGAATCATCCTCTTTTAGATTTGCTATTCCTTCCAATGATAGATCATCCCGTAGCTATTCTGATCGCGGTTTTGATTATCTTAGTAGCTCAGGTAGATTATCTAGGGATTCCCCTGTCAGGCCTGGCTCCTCTAGTTCAAATCATAGCGGTACTGGAGCAAAGAATAGCAGCTTAGACAATTTAGTTATTCCAAAAGGTCCACGAGTTATGTTAGAATCCGGGGATTTGCTAAAAGATGATGATTCATACAGAAAAAGAAAAGATCGAGAATCTGATAAAAGTAGAAGTTACTCAAGGGATTATGATAGTAAGGACAGAGTTCGTGACAGATGGGAAAGAGGTAGTCGAGATAAAAATCGTGAAAGAGAAAGGAATAGAGATAGAGATAGAGATAGGGATAGGGATAGAGATAGAGATAGAGACAGAGACAGAGAAAAAGAAAAGATAAGAGAAAGAGATTGGGATAGGGATAAAACGCGAGACTGGGATAGAGACAAAGATAGAGAGTGGAACAGAGAAAGGGATAGGGATAGAGAGAGAGATAGAGACAGAGAGAGAGATAGAGACAGAGAGAGAGAAAGAGACAGAGAGAAAGAAAGTGACAGAGACCGAGACAGAGATCATGATCGTGATCGTAGACGTAAGTATAGAGACAGAAAAGGAAGAGGTGAGTCTGATACAAAAGAATATCGTATTCGAGATAGAAGTTCAAGGCCTAGAGAAGGATCTAAAATGGAAATGGATTACGATGAACATTCGTTACTCGATCACGAATTAAAAGATGCTGATGATATTTTCGGAAGACTTGGTGATGCTGATGATTATAGTCACGAGGAGACAAAGAAAGATGATATATTTGCAAGATTTGGAACGCCTAATGACAGGGGAAAAAGTAGAGAATACAGACAACATAGGAAACGCAGAAAAAGCAGGCGCTAAGATATGTATATTTAAGTATTTATATGTATTAAATGTGTACAAATTTGATTTATAATTAATAATAAACAACAATTGTATTAAGCTTATCTTATTTAAACGTAAACGTAAATTATAATTAAAAATTTTATATATCTAGTTATAAATTGAGAAAAAAACTTTATTCTAATGTATTTACCTCTTTATTTTTTTTTTTTTTAAAAAAAAATAATAAATACTATATCTTATATCTGAAAACTAATCAAAAAAAAAATGAAATCAAATGAGAAAATTATTAATTAAAATATATTTAAGGAGCACTATAAGCACCATCGACTACAATATCAGTACCTGTGGTATAAGTTGATGCATCAGATGCAAGATAAAGATAAGCTCCTACAAGTTCTTCAACTTGACCTTCACGACCAGTTGGAATTAAAGACCACCATATCTGTTTTGTTTCCTTTGGAACAAAATCTGAAATCTCAGTTGCAATGTAACCAGGTGAAACCGAATTAACACGAGCGAAACCAGCCCACTCAACAGCAAGAGATTTAGCAAGGTGTCTTACAGCAGCTTTTGCAGCATTATAGGAAGCTTGTAATTGAGGAATATTTACAATATGACCAGACATTGAAGAAGTAAAAACAAGAGAACCATGACCTTGTTTTTTAAAAATTTTACCAGCTTCCTTTGCAGTATAATACGCACCATTTAAATCAATACCAACAACTTTGTCCCATTCATCATTGTCCTTTGTTTCAATACAAGCACCAGCAGTCCATGGAACGCCAGCATTTGCAACAACAATATCTAAATGACCAAAATCAGATAAAATCTTCTGGAAAGTTTGAGAAACTTGTTCATAATCAGTAATTTTAGCTTTATAAGCTTTTGCCTTTATTCCATATTTTTTAGCAAGGGCTTCTGCTTTATCATCGGCAGGATGAGAATTATACCAAATAGCAACATCAGCACCAGCTTGAGCGAAAGCTTCTGCAACTCCGTAGCCAATACCGGTTGATGATCCAGTGATTGTTGCTACTTTTCCTTTTAAAGAAAATCTATCAAGTACATTAGCAGCTAATTTTGGTGCTGGTTGTGGGAGTGGGGTAAGCCCTGTAGCGATAGTAGCTGGAGCCATTTTTGTTTATATATCTAATAAAAATTAATTAATGACTAAACAAATATATAGAAAAAATAAATGTTAGTTAATTTAAAATATTGTAATAATATGTTTTTGCCACAAGTAATATATGGAAAGAAAAAATAATAAAAAAGAAAACAAAAAAAATAAAATATAAATAAAAAACAACAAAAACAAAAACAAAAACAAAAACAAAAACAAAAACAAAAATAAAAATAAAAATAAAAATAAAAAATAGAAAATAGAAAATTCTAGAAAAAAAATAAAAATAATAATAATAATAATAATAATAAAAATAACAATCCAATAAACTTACAAAAATATGAATTATATATAAAATATAAAAAAAATCTAAATAAAATATTTAATTTAATTTAATTTAATTTAACAAATACCCTTTTTTGTTAAAAAGATAATTATTTGCAAATAAAAAATAAATTCTAAGATAGAAACGATGACTTACGTTTTTCTTTATACTGAGTGATTTTCACTTTTGTTAATAATTTATGGAGAAAAAAAATGTGTGACGTATTTATCACGTGATTTATTTATTTATTAGTATGGTACCGGCAGATAATTATAATAATAATAATAATATAATAATAAATTAATATTATGATGTTAATTGGTTGCTATGGTTTCTACTATGCCAGATAGGCTACTTATTATTATTACATAATCAAATTAAGCAATTATATTCGTATTAGTATTTTTAATAATATTTTATAGCTATTTATTATGCGGAGTATCGGTAGATCTAATATTAGAAAACGGGAAATAATCAATGTAATGGATGCAATGTATTTATTTTAGTCAGACTCTTTTTTTTTTTTTTTTTTTTTTTTAATATATTATATTGTTCTTAAGAATTTTTTACGAAAAACTAAAATTGAAAAATCAATAAAGTCTAATTTTATTAATAAAATAATGTTGGTTGAACAAAAAATTGAAGAATAATAATACATAGTACATATACATAATGCATGATAAAATAGTAATTATTGTAAAGAGTATAATAAAAAATAATAATAAAAATTATAAAGGGTATAATAGAAACAGTAATAATTGTAAATTTGTAATAATTGTAAAAATATAAACTAATAAAAACAATTAATCCTGATCCAGAACTCGGCGTTTGTTTCTGGTAAAAACAGGGAAGTGTCCAATCATTACATTGTATTTAAAATTTTGAAATCCTAAAACCGCTGAGGACCATATAGTTCCCATAGAGACTTTATTATTACCAGACCTCTCGATATCATTGTTATTGTTTCCTTTTGAAATTTGGTGATTTCTAGAAACTGTATCTTCTAAGGATGCATTTGTATTCATATCATTTATATTCTGAGTATTATGGCTTTCGATATTGTCATTTATAAGTATTCCATTTGAGACCTTATTTGTACCCATATTTTTTTTAACACTGGAAATCTTTGAAAGTTTCGTATTCTTAGGCACATTTTTATTTTGAGCAATGGCAATAACAGGTTGATTCGTTGGTTGTGAAATTCTAGCCCAATAGCAACAACAACAGCCATACACATCCTTGAGCTCGTTTGGAATCGACCCATCTGATCCAGATCCAGATCCAGACCCATTATTTGGATTTTTATCATCACGTTGTAATATCTTTGCTATTGTAGATGGAAAAGACATAGTTGTTAGTCTATCTTGTGGTGGGTAGGGATTATCGTTAACATTAGAACTCGAATTCTGTTGGGGACTATTGTTTTCGCCGCTGTCATCATTATTTAGATCTGAACTTCCATCAACAGTTTCCTCATATTTATCAGTTAACTTTTGAATTAAATTCATACCATTGCCGGCGGAATGTGATTCAAAGCTATTGATATCGATGGAAACATTATCTATTAAAATACAAGCGGTTTGCGAGCATGAGCTTTTTAATTTAGATATAAGTTTAGGGGTACTTATATGATGAATACTTGAATTAACAAGCTCACTATTGTTAAAATAATCTGGAAAAAAATACTCTTTTGTAAAATCAACGTAACTTGTAAATGGATTTTTGCTTTTAAAACTTCCTTTAGTTTCCATTCCAAAGCTTTCACCAAGTAATTTCTCTGATTCTTCATTTTTCAACAAAGCAACAGGATCACAGTATAAATCTAAACTACCCTTAATTTTAGAATCCAAAATTTGATCTACTAAACTATTCAATCTTTTTTGTTCATTAACCTGAACTCTATTCTTCGAAAAGTCAACACCATCACAGCTAAAATCCAAAAAATTTTCAAATTTCGTCTCCAAAATGTTATCTTCTAATCTATTAGGTATCATATTCTGCTCAAACTCTAAGCTGTTACTCAGCGAAACAGTCTCCGTGCAAAAATATAATTCTTCATTAGCGTTCTTTTCTAAAAAATCATTATCTGAATTTGAAACCCATTTTTCATTATGTAAATTCTTGGTTTTTACTTTAAAGTTTTCGCCTTCCAATATATTTGACAGTATAGTTGGTTCACAATGTGAGGTATCATTCAATAAACTAGCGTTAAAGTGATCATCCAACTTTTCCTTTGAAAAATCCTCATTATTTACTTCTAAAGCTCCATCTACCTTTTGAAATCCCTTCTCCAATCTACTCCTAAAGCTATCTCGCTTTTCAATAGGAAAGGAGTCACAAAGAATATCTTGAGCAGTTATATTTTTTTTGGATTCAACTTTGTTATTTTCAAACACAGAATTTAAATTTGCAAAAAAATGATCAACATCTGCATACCAAACTTGAATATTTTCACGATCTGAGGGCTTTTCGCTTTCGTCTGGTTCCGAAATTTCAGAGATAGTACTTAGCGTATCCGAATTGTCATTTTGAATTAAAAAGTTTGGTATAGAAGAGAAAGCGGTATAAGAGTGAGAGGTAGTTTCTGGCATATTACCATTATTTTTACTGTATGCTGCCATATTAGAATTGTTAATCCTACTGCTAGATGCTAATGAAAGGGGTATTAAGTCTTTGTTTTTCAAAATGTGGAAAGAATTTTCTTCTGAGCCTAAATTTTCTTTTGATTTTTTTTGTTTTTTTATTATTTTAGCAGGAAATTTGCTAGATTTGTTTTTTAATGAATTCTTTCTTTTGTTCATTTTTTTTCCAATTTCAGACTCTTGATTTTTAACAGCTTTTATATTCATATTCAAACTAGTGGTATTTTTATCATTTGCAGCGGGAGGAAATATTGATGAAGATAAGTTAAAACTATCTTTATGTGCAAACTGTTCAAATAGAGAATTATTTAATAATGCATGTTTTTCTTTTGATTGCTCTTCAATATTTTGAGGTTTATTAATCATCAAAAGAATTTGCTGAACCAGCTCGAAGGAAAGAGGTATTATTTTTCTATCAAAATTTTTAGTAGTATATGACAAAAAATTTTCATGAGAATCAACAATAAATAATTTATCACTGCTTTTGTTTTTACAGTCTGTGTTTAAATTATTATTTTTAGTACTTATTTTATTTGTCGTTTCCTGATTAAAATTATTTGAAGAGGTATCTTTATTAATAAACAAATCAGAATATATATTTTTGACACATTCAGATGTATGATCGATGTATACATATGGTGAGTTGTCAATTTGTGATAATTCTTCAGTTTCCGGAAATAATTCCGAATTATACAGATTTCTATCAGTGGTATTATTGTTTTCCAAAGAAAACTTTAATTTTTTATAATTAAAAGATACATTAGATTCTTTTTTTTCATTCTTTGTTCTATTAGATTTAAAAATTAATTTTGAACAGTTCACCTCGGGCGCAGAAATATTAGCAACCCCTGAAGAAGATCTAACTGTGGAAGCTGTCATACTAGAAGATACCGAACCTACCAAAAAAGACTTGTAATATGCAGGGTCAGAAGGATTAATATATTTTTCATCATCCTCATCATCCTCATCATCCTCATCATCTAACATATCATACCACTTCCGAGAAAACTGGAACGAATTAGTTATGGGACGAGAATCCCATTTCTTATTAAATTCCGCAATAGAAGGAACAATATGAATAACAGAATAATCTTCTTTTATAGAAACAAACGTTTCAGAAACAAAATTATACTTGGAATAGTCAATGAAAGGCATCGATGCAAATAGAAAAAAAGCAAGTGACGTTAGCAAACAATAAGAATAATAATAAAAAAGCAAGTAAAGCAAGTATAGCAAGTATAGCAAGTATAGCAAGTATAGCAAGTATAGCAAGTATAGCAAGTATAGCAAGTAAAGCAAAGAAAGCAAGTGAAAGAAATAAAAAATTTTATTTAATATTTTTTAAGTAGCAAAAAAGCAATGAAAAGCAAATAGCAATTAAAATGAGTCTTAAATGTACACAGCAAATTATGTAAGTAAACATAAAAAAAAAGAAAAAAGAAAAAAGAAAAAAGAAAAAAATAAAATAGTCATAAATGCGGATTTAGTAAATGAATAATATTCAAAAAAGAAAAGAAAAGAAAATTCATGAAGTTTTTAATTGTATTGTACAAGAAGTTATAATTTTGCTTGTGCCAAAGCATAATAAATAATAGCTGCGCATATAAGCATCTCAAAAATAGAAATAAACATAAACATAAACACAGATATGAATATGAATATATGTAATAGAGATAAAAGACATATAAAATAGTATTTATGGTTGCATGTAAATATATGCATATCATAAATATATAATATATACATATACATATACATATACATATACATATACATATACATATACATATACATATACATATGCTTGTGTATATATGTATACACGAAAATAACTTTTTCATATGTACACATCTATAATACTAACCAATTCAATATATATATAAATGATAACATATTTAAATATACAAACACATGCAAACATATTTTTGCCCATAGTTAATGTTCCCTTATAAAAAAACATTCCGTCAGACATAAATGTATACTATTAAGTAAAAGACTGAAATTTGTCCTGTGAAATTAACCATTAAAATTTAAAAATTTCTTGCCTGTATTTGCCACATAGTTTAATATTTCTTTAAAGATAAACTTTAAAAAGTAATATAAATGTAATCTTTAAGTAGTCTAAGAATAAATTTAGAAAAGTAGTGACATTTTTTTTTTATTATATAGTCAGATGTTATTTATAACTCATAAAATCATTATAACATAGATACACTATATAAATTACAAATTTTACTTTTTCATACAAATATTTCACATCTAAGTCAATTAAGTATCCATTATTATACTTCAATTTCTTGTCCTATAGTAATAAAAAAAAAAATATGAATTCTCTAAATTTATAAATAATGAATATTTTTTTCTTCAATTTCAAGTATCCAAAAATAGCTTTATTTTTACTTAGTTGAATAAATAATTTCGGTATAATTTTGTAAATGTTTATTTACTTATATTAAATGAATTATTTAAAACTTATATCCACAAATTTAGTTTTTTTTTTCCCTTTTTTTTCTTATTGCAAATCTAGTTTTTAAAATACTTTCTTATTCAAATCAAAATATAAATGCACATATTATATCACTTTGATTAATTTATTATACAAAATAACCTTAATTATAATACAAATAAAACGAACAAAATGAATATATTTAAATAATTACCATATGTAAACAATATAAAAAAATATAAAAAAATATTCTCTTATAATGGTAGTGCATATTTACATTTATGTATAATTAATTCCCCATTACCTATCCGTCTAAATATAGGCAAGAGGGTAGGTTACATTATACAAAAATTAGAATAGTAATTTAGCGAGTATATTTGCTAGTAATACTAATTTTGTTTACTATTCTTTCATAATAAATAAAACAATCTAAAAATTGGACAATTAAATATTCGATTTTTTTTTTTTTTTCTTCCAATAATTGCATAAAGCATTATTTGATATGCATATAACGTAATTTAACTTTAACTCTACGAAAATTTTATTGTTTTGCATTCGAATAAACTTCTTTGTAACTTATTTTATTCATTTAATATAAATATTCTTTAATTACCGTTTATTTTAATCTATTTTATTTAATACATACAGTCTAGTTAATTAACCATTGAAATCGATTACCCTTAATTGCAATTATAATCATTTACAAACTTTTTTTTATTTTTAAAAAATCATAAAACATCATAGTCGTCAAGCTTTAACAATTGTTAGTATTGAAATTAATGTAAACAATATAAAAAAATAAATAATATAAATCTTACTTCATTTCTATACGAAAGAATATTCTTTCTAATTTTACTAGAATCAACCCAAGTAAGAAAATCCTCACTCTTACGTGTAACTAAAAATGCTGGATCAGTTATTACTTGTGGCCCTATTCGTACATGCCCCTGCTCAACAAATTTAACACCCTAAAAATGGTCAGTTATTGTGTAATGTATGATAAATAAATAAATAAATAAATAAATAAATAAATAAATAAATAAATAAATAAATAAATAAATAAATAAATAAATAAATAAATAAATAAATAAATAAATAAATAAATAAATAAATAAATAAATAAATAAATAAATAAATAAATAAATAAATAAATAAATAAATAAATAAATAAATAAATAAATAAAACTCACATCTGCCACTGTTTCAGCCATTTTTAAACGATGCAATACAACTCCTATTCTCCTTCTGCAAAATGCAGAAACCGTAACCTTATTTTCTATATCTGAAACCTTATTATCTGATCCAATAACTCCCATTTCATAAAGCTTTTCTAATAACAACGCTTCATGCTTTCTTCGAAATACATCATCTGGTGGAAGTAAAGCTAAAGAATGTGCTAAATGCCGTATTTCTCCACAAAGTTTATTATATCTGTAAATTAACACATTAGTAAACGCTAAATAATTATCTAAAACATTTTGGTTATTATTATAATTTCCTTACTTTATGTAATCATCTCGTTTTTGGATATGGTATGTTCTCATAACCTGTGAATCTCTATGTCCTTGATCTTGTTTCCACTATAATTAGCGTTAATAAGAGATAAAATAGAAATAATCAATTGAATCAATTAAACTAATTAATTAATTAATTAGTTAAGTAATTAAATAAATAACAAATTTTCTCTTCAAACATACTTCTAAAAAATCAACTTTTTTCAGTAGCCGCTGCTCATGAAATTTAAGTTTTCGAACCATTATGTGATAGTATTATTTTACTTAATTTTCTTTTTCGATACTTTTTTTCGATAATTATTATGAATTACCTCTTAATATATTATATTTTTATTTTTTGCAAGTCTTAACTATATATTCTCATGTAAAAAAAAAAAAAAAAAAAAAAAAAAAAAA
>JAJMCY010000241.1:0-20136 GCA_030565755.1 Ascobotryozyma cognata
AATAAAATATAATAATAAAATATAATAATAAAATATAATAATAAAATATAATAATAAAATATAATAATAAAATATAATAATAAAATATAATAATAAAATATAATAATAAAATATAATAATAAAATATAATAATAAAATATAATGATAAAATATAATAATAAAATAATAATAAAATAATAAAGATTAACAATAAACAATATAACTATAAATAACCATAAATAACCATAAATAACCATAAATAACCATAAATAACCATAAATAACCATAAATAACCATAAATAACCATAAATAACCATAAATAACCATAACCCATAAAACTAAAAATATAAAACAAACCATAAACACCAACTATCCAGTAATGCCATAAGAAAATCCAATAACAGAAATACCAGTAAACATCCAGAAAATAACAGTAGAAACAGGCACACCACCAATTTCAAGAGCAGTAGAAAACATTTGAAACCCAATTAAACTTATAAACCCACTAGTTATTGCAAAAAGCAACGTATATAATAATGCAAAATCACTCTCTGATATGTCATTGCCATCATGTTTAGATTTGCTTAAATGCAAACATAACCAAGCTAAAAAAGCTCCCAACGGTTGTGTAAGCCCACCTAAAATAAATGCACACAATGTAGCGAGCCAGCGCTTTTTAGTCGCCACAAATATTGGAAAGGCAATAGTAAATCCTTCTGAAAAATTATGAATAGCTAATGCTAAAAATACACTAAATCCAGCTTGGGTGTCTACAGCTGAAGCAAAATATGTTATAATACCTTCTGGTATTTTGTGTAAAGCAATGGCAAGAGATGTCTCTACCGCAATTGTAAATATTTCTGATCTACCGGTATTTATATGATGATGATGAGTAAGAGTACAAGAATTATTACAATAATTATTTGTGTTCTTATTTAAAGAGTCATTATCATTATCATCATTCTCGTCATCTGCAACAACTGTTTCATTGTCTGCTATACCGCCTCCTTGTTCAATATCTTGGCAAGGATAAGTATGAAATTTAGCATTTAAATTCAATATACCGGGCCCCAGTTCATCTTCTAAATTTAAATATGAAAATGATTCATTATTTCCATTTGTAAGCTTACAGGAATTTAAACTTGAATATCCATAACACTCTCCATCACATTTACATTCACGAAGATGAAGTTTAGCAAAGTCCAATATTGAATATGATTTATTTGTTATGTTAGTGTTCTCATTATATGATACATTTTCTCGTTGTGTTTCTCTCTCTCCTATATTACTACCAGAAAAAGTATTATTTTTTTTTTTATGATTGATTGATTTTTTTAATCTCTCTGGATTAGTTTTTGAGAAATTATTGTTTATAAATGTATTATAATTATTACTATTCAATTCTTGCTGTATAAGAGGTTGTTTAGATGTTTTATAATGTTGTTTATTATATTTTTGTAAGTCATGTTTAAATTTGTTATTATACAAATGTCTATTATGCCTTTCACGTTCTTGTTCGTGATCGTATTCGCCTTCATTTTCGTAGCCATGTTGATGATTATGCTTTGTGTTTGAATGTGCACAATGTATAATAGATTTTGAGGTAAATGTATGTATAATAAAATTAAGAAAAGCACATAATAATACACCTGATATATATAAAGAAATAACCGTCAATCCAGCAGAAATTTTTATACCTTTGAATCCATTGATTAATGAAGCTTTCTGAAATGCTTTAGGAAGCAAAGAATATAATGCAGTAAAAATCTAAAAATATCGTTTAAATTTAGTAAAAATAAAATAAACAAATTAAAGATTAAATAAATAAATAAATAAATTGATTTACTCACCAGTATCCCAGATGACAAACTAAGTGAAATTATCAAAAACTTTCTATTGTCACTTAAATTGTGAATTTGTATACTTGAAGGAAAAGGCTTTAACAAAATGTCCGTATAAATTATTAAACTTCCCAAAAAACATGAAGCACTAGATGCAATAGTAAATAACCAACCATCGTTATTTTCTGCAAGTGCAAATATAGACATATTTACTTAATAATTTAATAATAATATTTTTTTTATTTTTTTAAAGAAAAAAAAAGTTAAAATTTCCTGTTGTTTAATTTCTTAAATTATGCTAAGTTAAGTATAATGTTATTGTTATTTATTTGTATTTGTTACTTAATTATTTATTTATCTGTTATTTATTTATTATTGTTATTTTATTATGTTGCCTTTATATTCTCAAACTTGTGTTGTGTATTAGGGGTTTAATTGTTTTTTTGATTTTTTTTTTTTTTTTTTTTTTTTTTTTTTTTTTTTTTTTTTTTTTTTTTTTTTTTTTTTTTTTTTTTTTTTTTTTGTCTTTTTCCTACCTTTTTGTGTAATGGTTGTTTTATAGTTTAACATTCCTGTTTTCCTCTTAGTAACAGTTTTTTGAATTTGTTTGGAATAGTTTTTATATAGTATAAAAATAACACATTATTATTAAAATGTTATATCAATTTTTTTTTTTTTAAACCTTTTAAACTTTAACTTAATTATATTTAAAATAGACATTTTAAAATAATATTAATTATAGTAAATTTTTTTTACATAATACAACTTTTGCTAAAATTTTTATAATATCGTATATTTATTAATGTAAATTAGAAATCAACAAAAATTATTTTTACGTTAATAATAAAAAAAAAAAATATATATGAAAACCAAAAAATTAGCAACAATAATAAAGATTGATTTATTCTGATAAAACGAATAAAGGTATATAATCAATATTCAAAGAAATATGCATCTACACACTAAGAGAGACTGCATACAAGCTACATTACATATATACTTACTGCAATAATCGTAATACGACAGAACAGAGACGTAATACTCCCTAATAAATAGCAGCAGTATTCTGAAAAATCTACTTAGTTACCTTTTCAAAAGCCAATCAACCCTAATACATCATTATTTAAAAAATATGCATTAAATTTACAAACTTTAAAAGCAATAGAAATAAATATGCTCTATAAAAATATTTATTAAATATATAATTATATATGAATCAAAAACTTAATAACAATAGACAAAGTACTTTACAGATGTAGTATATGTATACTAAAGATAGAATGTGTGCTCCATTGACATAGAGATTCAAAAGAAAAACTCAATTGAATTTACAATTGTTTACGAATAAAAACATAAAAGACGACTAAGCAATAATAGTTAGCAACATAAGGAAAAACAAAAAATAAAAGTAAAAACCAAACAGGGTAAATAATATTTAGTGTTGAGGTTGCATGACAACTATATAAAGACAACGGTTGCTATTCATACTAAGAGAATGGCAACAGGACGTAGTTTACAGACCAATACAAGTATTACATAGTATGTTAGGGATTTCACTATATATTCGTAGTTAGTACATAGTCTTTAATATTTACCACTAATTATCATATATATATATATATATATATACTTTAATAATAGTATTACACGTAACTACAGTTTCCATTATATATTTAAACATTTAGCTAAAACTTGCAAATATAATTTTCTCAACTGCTTCTTACCTTTCGGAGCTTGTTAGATACTTCGCTCATTTGTTAAACCCCAGGTATAAATTAATTATACAACGTAACTAACCCCATACACCCGTTGCTAGGGTATTATAGTTTTATAGTTAACCAAAATACACTATGAAGATACTAATAATAATTAAATTAAAAATATTTTTCATATTTTGTTAAATTACACTTTAAATATCAATAGTAATTAATATAACACATAATAGTTAAATTACACATTATAAATAGACTTAGTTATTAGAATAATCTTAAGCTACCAAATCCATAAAAAAACAAAAACAAAAACAAAGATATCTATTACTCAGATACATATTAGTTATATAATAAGATTTTAGTTTCTATTTATTTGGTATTCACATTTTTAGAAATATAATAATCAACACATTTAATTAGATGTGCGGTTATATCATAATAAATATAGTTAAATACGAATAACATTACTGACTACAGTACTTTAATTTAATTAACAGTAATTACGGAAGTTCAATAAATTATAACCAGAAATAAGAATAATTAAATTTAGAATTACTACCATCCAACTTAATAATAAACAGTCGTAAATAATTATAAAATAATACAAGTAACAAGAAAATATCCCAAAAATCAAAAATGTATTGAATTTATTAAAAGAAATATTTGCATATGGTTCCCAAATCCAGAACTTAACACGTTGACAAATTATTAGGGTTTTATACAAACATACAGTATAATGAAATAGAAAACAGATTAATCTACTTTTTTCTAATATAGTGAGTGCGTAGACATTAATTTAATATATTCATATATCTAAATTACCAAAAACAAATAAGAAAAAAAAAACAGCAAATATAAGATTACGAAATAAGCAATATGCCATGCAAATTAGTTTGATTATAGGCTGAAAGTAGAATTGAAATGGCTGGACAATGAATACATTATATAGACAAATTAGAAAGAATAAAAGCAAAATATATATATTTATTAATAAAGTTGTGTTTTAATACCGTCATGTTAATATATTTAAATAACAATAAAACTAAAAAAAAAAAAAAAAACAGTAATTAAAGACGAAAATGGCATACATATGGAAAGCAATGTATTTCTGTAAATTTTTTTTTTTTTTTTTTTTTTTTTTTTAAAAAAAAAGAGTAAACAAATATATTTACAAAAAGAACCATTATGATTCCCTTAATTGCGTATTGTTTATGTACCGGTACACCTTAAGTATATAATAAAGCAAAAGGGAAATAGTATCCGATGGTGGCTGCATTATTAAAAACCCATAAAGAAAGATGGCTTTGCTATTGTGTTTACCTATTTATTAATTATTAAACTGGGCGGCATTAGCTAGTAAACACTAAGCCAAGCGATAGCGAAACATTACATAAGTATTTATTAAAACAGCTTATTAAAAAGTCCACGGTTAGCAGGCTTATTTTATTAACTTTTATAAACATGTGCAAAAAATGTAAAATAAAAAAAAAGAATGAAATATGTTGTTAAAATAATATAGAGCGTCAACTTTAAAAGAATAAAATATCTTATAAATAATTAAATATTCTTATTTAATTCTTCTTATATTCAAGCAAGCAGAAAGTGCAATTTATTTTAAAATAGAATATTGTGCTAAATTGAGCTGAAAGTGTGCTTTCAACATTACTATGACAACGTAATTATAGTATTATCTATCACGTTTAATTTCAGCTTTAGGGAACAAAATTAGTTTAATTTTATGAAAATTTGTCTAGAATATGTATTAAATTTTATTAATAAAAAACAAACAAACAAACAAACAAACAAACAAACAAACAAACAAAAAAACAAAAATTATAGCCACATTGATACATAAATATTTCTTTTTTTTTTTGTTATTATTATTAATTATTTAATTTGTATTTATTCATTGCTTACTTGTTTTGTTTTTTTATTAGTTTGTTTGTGATAGATCACTAGTTAATTTAGGTTATTCAATATGATTATTAATTTTTAATAGTTTTAGGGGAATTTGTTTTTGTATTTAACGCTTGTTACTAAAACGGAATAGATTATGACTAACACTAATCTAATTATAGCGACATTGTATTTATCGTTAATATTCACTTTATATTCATTTTTACAGGATTTTAATACAGGTAACTAATACAGTTAATAAAAAAGGTACATTGCTATAAGCGTATGGAGTTTAAACGGCTTTAAAGTATTTAACACTAATTTGGTACATGCACTTTTTATTGTTCCTATTCGCAATCAGCTAGAACATCTAATAAAAATAGCCACGGTCAACTAATTGATAATTAGCTATAATTTAAAAGTACGTTGCTATGTAACCAGTTAATTACATTATATTTTAATTCTCCGTTTAGTATTATACATATCGGTACTTAAGACCGATGATAGCACTAAATTTGTCTTATTGGGTTTTGCTTTTTTTAATAAACACGTATACTAATATTATTTCAATTTAGAAATACATTGTTTGAATTAAATACAAAATTAAAATCTAATAACTTTAGAAAACGCTACGCTTTAATTACTTTAACTATTTCTATTTCTATTTCTATTTTTTTTTTTTCATATTATTAATATTATAGTAATTATTTGGTCGTATAAATGGAATAAGGTAAACAAAGAAGTACAATATTTTTGTTTATAAAATATAAATGTATTTAATGTATTCAATGCTTAATAATATTATTATATAAGTAGATCGACAAGTTATTTATTAATTACCAAAGCAAATAACTTGTTTATTCTTTTTTTTATTAATAAATAACATTTAGGCATAAATATAATTGTTTTGAAAGAATTTTTGGACTTTATAATAATGAAGATCTTACTTTGTAAACAAACAAAATAATAAAAATCCTATTCCCCTTTTTAAATACTATCCTGTTTGAAAAAAAAGCTAAATTATTTCAAATATTTCATTTATTATTACTAACACATTTTAAAATCAACGCATATAATTAATTTAAAATATAGTATACGACAGGCGAGTTAATAATTTTGATTAATAAATTATATTTATTTCCTATAAAAAGAAAACAAAATTGTAATTAATATTACATAATCTATATTTATATTTATTTATCTGTAATATTTTGTAAGCATTTTTAAAGTTTCGGAACTACAGTATTACTATTATTATTTCCAGGAGTACAAACAAACAAAAAATAATAAATTAATTTACGGAATTAACAATGGAAGCTCGAAATAATTAATATATTAAAAAACAATTACTATTTTTAATAGCATATAGGTGATGTGATATAAATAAGCAAAACTAAAAAAAGAAATAAACTCGTGTAAATACTTCGTTTTAAACACACAAAATTCATACTAAAGTAATTAATACGGTACAGTATAATATAAATAGAATTGGAAAATACGCCATTAATAATAAATAATTGTTGATCATTTTACAAACCTTATAATAATAAAAAATAATATAAATACAAAAATACAAATTAGTCATCAAAAGTGCAGCCTCAATCATGTTACATAAGAAATTACATAGAGTATGATCTGGAAGAATCTAGATCATCATTCTTTTTTATAAATTTAGTATAATATTTGATAGAAAAAATTATTTTTGAAGTTAAATTATTATGTTTTGATTAACGGCCTGTCTAATTATGTAAATTTAAATTAAATTGAGTGTTTTACAAACCAAACCCATCAATACTAAACATGCAATGTTTAAATAGGAAAAATGAAGAATAATTTATAAAATACAATTAAGTGTAAAAAAATCAATTGCAAATATTATTGAATTTACTAATGTATTTTTTTTTTTTTTTTTATTTTTATTTTATTTTATTTCATATATAATAAATATCCTTCAAGTACTTTTGCAGTACTGTATAATAATTAATATTTAGCAACGGAGTGAAAAGCTGGGGAAATTTTGAATTAGGAACAAACAAAGTGCACACATAGTAAACATTTATGCAAACATGATCACTATGGTAACCATATTTTATAAATTTAGTGACATTTTGATTCGTATCTAACCTGATTTATTTTTTTACTTTTTTTTTACTTTTTTTTTAATTTGTATTTTGATTCAATTCAATAAATATGGGTATCATATTTTATTAGCCAATTCAGTAATGCATTTAATAATAAAAATTTATTTATTTTATACATTGTAAATGTATTTGTCTTATCTTGAAGCAAACAAAAAAAGCAAAAATCTTTTTTTTTATTTTTATTTTTTTTCTTTAAAGAAATCATGGCAGGATAATTTATATAAGGCCATATTGAAATAAGATGTACAGAAAAATATGTATAGAGTATTCTACAAGGTATTTTTTTTTATAAAAGATTTCTTTTTAAAAAGATCTTTTTACGTCTAGCAAGTGCTTTTTTGAGTATAATAATTCATATATTTATATTAATTATTACCTAAACTACCTAAACTACTTAAAGTATCTTTTGGTAAGAAAATCCTCATAATAATCTTTAGAGTACTATTATTATCCGTAATTTATATGTATACTAGAATCATAATGTGATTGATTATATTATTACTTTCATTGATTTTATTTGGTATTAAATTTTTTAGTTTTTTGTAGTATAGCAGAGGTGATAGTATAGATCATAGTTAGGGTATGATTTGTATTCACATACAAATACATATTTGCAAATATTATAATTGTTTTTCCTAAATATTTTTACTAGTATATAATAAGTACAAATATCAGAACGCTTTTTTGTAGAATATAAAAAATTAAATAATATTTCTGATTTATTGAGAAGTTATTTTAAAGAATTTAGCTACACTATAATCTAACATTAATATTATTATCTTAATAGTATAATAAAACACAATCTCCATAGCAACACAAGATTAAACGCGTATTAAAATAGCAAAATGAAGACCAATTGCCATAGAAACCTAATTTATTGGAAAATAAAGCATGACCATTACTAAAATCATTAATTAATTAATTAATTAATTAATTATTAAATTAATTATATCTCTGGGAGTTTAAAATTACTATGAGTTTTTTTTTTTAAGTTATAATGAAGCAAGTCTGAATTATATATATATTTTTTTTAATAATTAGTTGTTATTATTATTTTACGCAATTGTCTAATTTAGATTGAATTGTTTTACTAGCTTTTAGTTATAAACAAAAAAGAAAAAAAGAAAAATTAAAAACACGAACCTTTTTCTTTTTTTGTTTATAATTGTGAAACAGTAATCAACTACTAATTATCTTTTATATTGATCTATATGCATTTTTAAAATAAAAGGATGGCAACAACTTTAGGCGCAGTATTTGACCAAGGATATTCATTAAAGGGCACATTTGTTTTTTCTTGGTTTTTCATTTGTGAATTAATATTTTTTGGATTATTTATAATATTTTATAATTTATTTTTTCATAGAGTTATTGGGACAATTATTTCAATTTTTTTAAGATGGTATTTTTGGCACAATTATAGATCTTTTATAAATATTCAATCTATTCATTTATCATTACTAGGTTGTAGATTATTTTTTAGAAATGTTCAATATATTGGTAAAGATGCAGCATTTAACATAAGACAAGGTCATATAACTTGGAGATATTGGCTTCGGAATACCCGTCTTGTCGGACTTTCATGTTCTGCATCAAATAGGCTAAAAAATGAATCATTACCTTGCAAATTACATATTAGTATTGATGGTTTAGAATGGTTTGTTTATAATAACTCTGGAGCATATGACAATCTTTTTACAGAATTTAAGCAATCTTTAAAACGGAAAAATAAAGGGAACAAAGAAACGGAAAATAATAAAAAAGAATTCAATGAAAATTACTACGATAATGACTCATCGTTTGCTTCTTCAAGTTCTTCTAGTACTAATTCAAATTTCAATTTACATTCAAAAGTTTCTTCAAGAAATAGTAGATTTAACAGACCTTCTAATAATTTTAAATCATTTTCAAAAAAATCTGAAGCTGATATACTTGATGAAAATAAGAGTGAATATGATAATAATAATTTTACCAATTTAAACACAGAAACTTCATTATTATTAAGAATCTTACCTATATCTATATTTTGCACTAAAACTGCATTTGTCATAGGAAATATTTATACTCCTACTTTACTAATATTTAATAGTTCAAGTTCAGAAGGAATTATTGATGCTCAACCTGCAAAATCAAAATTAGATGAATACAGATCATTAAAATCAGTTATTATAAAGGATGCTCATTTGATGATAAAACCAAATATTGATTATTTTAAAAATACTGCTCAACTAGCACAATTAAAGCGATCGTTAAAATTAAAATCAAAGAGGTCAATTTGGGATGTGTTTATAAACTTAATATCAAATGGAAAATCACAAAATTTAGATGACCAAATAGACCAACAATGGAAAGGTTTATCGCGTTATCTTGATGACGAACAAGATAATACTTTTGCGGACTCTGATCAATATGCGAAAGCAACAAATGTAATGGATTGTGAAAGAATGAATGTTTCTTTGTTTTACGATTTCCCTTCAATTGTTCCTGAAAAGGTTGAAAAGACTAGCCCATTTAATGGACCAGACATTGGAAATAGTGGCGCTGCTCCTCAATGGGGAGTAGATATGGTATTATTTGATTCTATAATAAGATATGGCCCCTGGGCTGATAGACAAAGAGCTTCATTTCAAAGCTTTTTTTTTCCTCGTAATTATGTAGATTATGTTCCCTTGAAACGCTTATTTCCAGGTGATGTAAGGATACATACTCAATTTCAAATTTTTTGTGAATTTAGAGGCACAACTACAGTTAGAGTTCCATTAAAGGAAGCTAGTAAAGATGAGCTGATTCGCGCTGGCGTGATAAAGTTAGATCCTAGTGAAATAAGATCTTATGGATGGTTGTCATTAAGTTTTTCGGAATACTCTACAATTTCATACGCAATGGATTTAAGTGTCACCGAACAAGGAAGTGGAAGCAAATTCACAGTGTCATTAAAAGATGCAGAAGTACGCTCCAGTGTTAATCATGGTCTGTTGTTACGTTCTGATAATTTTAACATTAATTGTGCTATGCCTACAAATTTAAAATGGAATTCATTGCAGACATGGACATTTGATTTTTATTTTTCTAATATGCAAATCTTTTTACTTCGAGAACATGTTTCGTTATTTTCGGATCTGGCTACTGACTTTAATTCCGAGAAAACTGTACAGTACAATACATTTGTGCCATTCAATTATAAACTAAACCTTTCTATTGATTCATATTCAATATATTTGACAGTGAATGATTTGAATGTTATTGATAATCCTACATCTATGGATGATAATACTTTTTTATTATTAAGTGGGGATTCTCTTACTATGAATGGAATGCTTCCTTCAGAGCATATTAGGACTTTAACGAATGAATTTCATTTTAAAATTAACAGCCCAGTTTTAAAAATTTCATTACATGCTGCTTCATGGAATACACAGGAAAGCTTTATGAAAAGTCCAGATATTGGAATTATAAACAATTTTTCAATTAAATCTACATATACATATGCTGCTTTGCCAGTTCCAAATCAAACTGATACATTTTTAATTGATGTTAAGGGAGAAAGGGTTGCAATAATTGTTTATGGATTTTTTGTACGCTATTTTATTAAAGTTAAAGAAAATTATTTTGGTGATTTTGTACATTTTAGGACTCTTCAAGAATTTGTCGCAAATCCAGAGGCAGGTGTAGCAAATATGGAGCCAATGCCTGCCCCCGTGAATGTTCCAATAAGTGATGTTATTGTTAATTTAAATTTTGAAAGAGGGTGTATCTTATTGCCAGCAAATATTTATAATGTTAGAAGACATATAAGACTTAATATGGCTTTTTTTCAAATGGACGTTAGAAACACAAATTTTTATATGGATTTAATGTGTAATATTAGCCCAATTCATGCTTCTTATGAGGATACAGAAGAAGTCAATTTATTTAAGGCTGATTTATTTGCACATATGGAAGAACCGGACATGTTTATTGATGGTATAGATATTCATGGACACAGGATGTTTGGCGTGCCACCATCTGAACCAGCATTTATTTGTAATTGGGATATTGATTTAGGTGATATTTTAGTAGAGTCTTCAATAGAACTTGTTTCTGCTTTAGGAGATTGTATTAATTGCTTTAGATATAATATAATGGATGTGGAAAACGCTCTTCATACTGATGAGGTTATTTTAAACGATTTAAATTTTTTACGGATTAACGTCGGTACGATTAGACTTTTAATTAGAGAAGGCGATTTTGGGATTAAAGTGACTATAGACCCTATTATGTTTTCCAGGAATGATTGGTCTACGGATAGATACAATCTTAGAATGAATATTAAAACTGCTTATATAATAGCAGAAGTGATAAAATTCTCAAAAAATAATGGCACAACTAGTACTGATGTAGTTTTCAAATACGAATCTTGTCTAAAAATTTCTAATTTTATGCGTCAAAGTCATTTTAAAGATATTCACAAATTGCAACAGGAAACTATTTCCCTTCATGATGCTCCGCTTTGCCGAGCTGAGTTTTTAGTTCAACCTAAATTCAGAAAATATGATGATGAAAAATATTCTACGTATGTCAACCCCGGGGATTATCCAGTTCCAGCTTTAATTCCTCCACTTACTTACCAGTCTGCTGGGTGGCTTCATGAATATACCAATGAGCCTTCATCTGATCCTTCTATACACTCATTAAATAGAAATATGCCTTCATTTTCTAAGTTATCTGCAAAGGCAAGTTTTACTGAAGAAAGTGAAGGGTTTTTGAGTGATTATTTACCTAATAAAGCAAACGACTTATTTAGTTTGAACAATGATTCTGCCACCACTTTTATGACAAACGTGAACAGCTCTGGATATTCTCAATATGAGAAGCAATTTATGTTAACTGCTAATTATCGATCCGAAAACTTTTTTGATTCTTTATCTCCAGACGTAGAGTATGATGATTTTATTATTGATCTAGGCGAGAAGGCATTTTTAACTTTATCTTCTGGTATTTTTGATGCTATTTTAGCATTTGGGTCGGTAAATACTGACGTTGAAACTATGCTAGATAGGCTAAATATTGATACATACAAATATTTGTTTAGTCGATCAGAAGCTTATAAAAAATGTACAAGGGCTAGGATAGTTGCTGCTAAAATTTTCATTAATTATATAGAGAAGTTTGACAGTTTAAATTTGCGCACAGCGGAAAACCAAAGTAATGATAGCGCTATTTTATCAATAGAATTAAGTGGTCTTAGTGTCATGAATAGGAAAGAGATTCACAAAGAAAAGATAAATGGATTAGAAGAAGTGCCACTTGAACTTAATATGAATAAAACTTCATCTATTTCTAATATTCTTTCTCAAATCCATGTGAACATTAATAGTGCATTTATTCACACTTTCATCGGTAAAGAAACGCAGATTTATGATTATATTGTTCATTCGGATTGTAATTCACCTTTTAATTTATCACTGGAAGGAGTTGAAATTTCTTCATTGGAACACACGGAATGCTTTTTTTTAATAAAAACTAAAACTACTGGACTGGTTTTAAATCATAAAGATTTTATTTGGGTAATATTTTTTTTTATTAAGATTCTGAGTTCTGTCAATGATTTTAACGAAAAAAGAACCCAATTAGAAAGAAAGGCTGAAAACAAAATTCAGGGGCTAATTTATAATTTAACAGTAGCGGCTCATGCTTGTTCAATCACAAGTGATCCACCAGCGCTTACCAAGCCTGCTGTTGTTTTGAGATCCTCGAAGCACATGATTCGATTATATCAAAGTTGGAAGTTAATGGTTAGGCTTAGGCACATTTGGACTACCCTTCCTAAAACAGTAAGACTCGATTTCGCATTTCAAATGAAGCAAAAGTCTTGGTGGTATTTGCCTGAGAATATTTTTGAGATGATGCGAGAAACAGTTGAGCAATGGAGATCTTGGGATACCCCTGATCCAATAAGATCATATCTATTGCTTTATGTATTTAATAAAAGGGAAGCGAAAGGGGAAAATTTGTATGAAATCATTATTAAGAGAGTCAAATTTGATTTTGAAAACATTTTATTACGTCTACCTAACGAACATGTCGATGATTATATTAAATTTGAATATTTAATAATTTCTGGGATAATGCGACTACAAAATAAAAAGCAAATAGCTGAGAAGAAATCCACAAATTCTTTGGTGATTTCGCTTCATTGTTCAAATATTCTTTGCCACATGAGCTGGAATTTGTTAAATTTAATTGATATCTATGAAGAATACAATCACATACAGTTGGTGCATCAGTTTGATAAAGCGTCTTATAAAAAAGGAATTGATATTGATATTCCAGCCGATACGGCAGATAAAGATACTGCAAAAGAAAACTTTGGTTTTGATATTCAGCTAATTTCTATGATTGATTCAGTTTTTACTGTATTTGAGAGTGAGAATTTAACATTTCAAGCTTCTTTTAACAACGGAGAAACTAGTTTTATAGGGAATTTTGCATCTAATGATAAACAGAATAATACAAGTAAATACATGTCTTTTACTCACTATTTCAGATCTTTTGAAGTAGATATAGAAGGGAATTCAATGACCAATAGAGCGAAGTACGCTACGTTTGGCTTGCAAAAGGCTACATTTTCTATAATAGCTTCTCCTTATTATGAAAATATGAATGTTCATTTAGAATTAGGGAATTTTATTTTTGATATATTTGAAAGTATAGCCTCATTATCCGACTTATTAATTTTATTGGCGAAGATTGAACTTCCAAAAGTTCAATCGCTAATGGATAAAATTAATAAAATTACTAGTGATGATTCTAAGACTAATTCTGATTTAAAGATAAATTGCAAAGCTAAACCCAAAGTACTATTTATTTTTAACTTAGAGAGATATCGATTATCTTTTCTCCCTCTTCACCGGGTTTATTATTCAATTACAGGGGGTGATTTAAGATTTACTATTATGCCATTTTCTAAAACTATGTATTTGCTTGATATTAAACTGGCCAATCAAATACATGATATGAACTTTCATAAAGGGGAGCGCAAAATATCTTTATATTCTATATTGATTCCATTAATTTCTTTAACGCTTAAGCTTACACATGAACAAGATCCTATTGTTATAAGTAGTAACGCTTATTTAAATAAAATAGCTTTTGAAGTTTCTTCTGTTTATGAAGTTTTAAAATTTTTAACAAGCCCTATTACAATTGAAGATTATCATGAACTGATGAATAAAATCCAAAGAATGAATGAGTTATTTATGGAATTATTCCCATCAGATAATAGTTCATCTGCGTCGGTTGCCTCATTGAAAAAGAACGAAGGGGAGAAAAAACATAATGTGTTATTTTCTGGAAAATTTTGTGTTGAAAAGGTTAGTCTTTCCGCGAGTGCAAGTGGAACACAGCTAGAATCTGTTATTGAGAAAATAGTTACTAGTTTTTCTAATTTGGATTCAACTAGTATAGCAAAATATAAATATCCGAATTTTTCTGCTGGAGCTGAACACTTTAAGATTTATTTAAGTGCATTTGATTTATTTGATAAAAAGGTGTGTATATTTGATTCTCATTTCGATATGAATGGGTATATGTATTATTCTGATAAAGATGAGGAAGTGAAAACTCAGATTAATCTTGGTAGTGATTTTATTAGAGGTTTTTTATCTCCTCGATGTATTGCTGTTTTAACCAGGCTATTAGTTAGTTCTGGACTTAAAACTTATACATCATTGCCAGCAAGTAAAAAGATAAGCAAGCCATTAGGTGAAAATCAAAGCAAGGGAAAGTCAGGTAATTCGATTTCTGAGTCGACCAAGTCCTTAATATTTAATATAGAGATTAGCAATGTATGCTTAGCTTGGATGCCAGAAAAGTATTGTATACGCACTGGTCTTAGTTGCTTCCTTATCGGATTAGATAGTGTCAACTTTCTATCTAAAGGGAACGAAATTATTACAATGATGATTTTAAATGCTTATATGAAATTTTCAGAAGGGAATATTGATAATTATTATGATACTCATAATGCCTCACATTGTTCAGCATTGTTACCAAAAGTGAATGTTAGTATTTTGTCAATTGAAGATGATGACGAACAGAAAAGATTAGCTATTAAAATTGATGGGGATAAGGTTAATTTGATTATAAGGCCTATTTTGGTTACGTTTTTGAATGCAATTCTTAAATCAATTAAAGATAGCGCAGAATATATAAATCTTTCTGGTTTAAATTTCGCAAATGGTTCTTCTTTTAGCAGAGCTCATTCTAATAGCAATAGTGCAATGGATAAAGTGAGAAAAATTATGAATTTATATGTGAATGCTTCATTTGCTGGATCAACTGTAGACTTGTATGATGGTGCGGTAGATAAAGCACATTATGATTTAGCGAATATTAGACATGTGGAGGATTCATTGTCTCCTGTTGCTACACTTAAGGTGCCGGGGGTTCGATTTAAAGCAAACTATTTGCAACGGATTGGATTATCACCATCATTTTCAGCAGAAATTGACATTTTACCGTCATCAAACACAATGTATCCACGGATGATTCCAGTTATTAAAAAGATTGTGCATGGTTTACAGGAAGTTTTCACAGATAAGAAGGGAGGAAATAATAGTAACACGAATAGTAATTGGAACAATAGTATGGATGATTCACTTTTATCATCTAATACAACGGAGTTCTTGAACAAATGGAATATTGATTTGGGGTTGCGAATATTTAAGCAAGAGATTACATTAAGTTGCGAGCCACGAGCACGTGTTGCAACTACATTATCATTTGGATATTACATGTCTGTTAATACTTGTGAAAGTTTGACTAGAGGACGATATTTTACAATTTCTGCGAATCTGCATGATATTGTTGCATCATTACAGCATGTTTATTCTAGAGAAACCAGTGGACTAGTACACATTTCTGATATATATTGTTCTGCTATTGAGACAAAGGGATTAAAAGATGAACAATTTTCAGATTTTGCAATTGTATGTGCGATTGAGAATGTACTTGTTGAGCTGAATGTTAAACAACTGAATGATTTGAGATTGTTTAGAGATATTTGGGCAATTAATGACAAAAAGAGTGGGAATAAAAATGCCAATTTTAGTTGGAATGGAAATGGAAATGGGAATGGGAATGGAAGTGCGTTTTTAATGGAAAAATATAAAGCGGTTGCAACAAAACGAGGTATTCCAGTTGATATTTATTTATTCATATTGAATTTACGGATTACATCTGATTTAGGACAATCTATTGGTAAAGTCACAATATCTTCTGATAATTTTTCAATGAGTTCAACTAAAACTTCAGAATGGAGTAGAGAATTACATATAATATTTGAGGAGGTTAGTATTTTATCACGTGGACGTTGTGATGGATTTTTACGATTTAATAAACCTGTTGTGACAACTTCAATTCAATGGACTAAAGCTAATGATGGAGGACAAAATTATGAGGTAGAGACACCTTTAGTTCGAGCATCATTTATGATTGATTGTATTAAAGCCAGGGTAACGTTTGATTATCATTGTATTTGTATTATGAAATTTAGTAAATTATCATTTGGATTTTTTAATCAAAGACGGACAGGCAGGCAAACAAAGGAAAGATTAATAGCTGCAGGTGGGTGTGAGGCTATTGAGATTTGTATTTCAGTTTTATCAGCATCAGCGTTTATTAATTTATATAATACATTAAGAAGGATAGCGGATAATTTTAATTCATCTTATGCACTTCCATTACGGCATTCAAAGTCGCGTAATAATAATAATAATAATACTAATGGAGATGAAAATGGAATGAATGGAACAACGGAAGGAACTGGAGGATTATCAAATGAAGGAGATTTAGTTGGATTTTTACTTGATACAGGGTTAGATGTTGAGATTAAAAAAGTAGTTGTACAAGTTTATCCTGCTACATTAATGGATAGTACAGTATTTAGGGTTGAAATTGTAAAAGCAATATTACAATTTAATGGATTTTATGATATTGATTCAAGACTTGGGAATAAATTAACTATGAAACTTCTTGAATTACATGTTAGTTTAGCAAGTATTAGTAGAAGAAATACTAAAATTGGAGAATTATCAGTTGATGAATATATTAAGGAAAGTTCAGAAGCAAGTGGTGGTACTATATTAAAATCTCCATTATTTGAAGTTCAAATGGATACATGGCAAGATAATATTAATGGTAATTTATCAAATATTGTTGAATATGTATTTAGATCATCATTTGGTGGTAATGTTGATGTTAGATGGAATTTGGGTCCAATTAATTTTATACGAGAAATGTGGACAAGTTTATTAAGGACATTACCATCTAGAAGTATAGGAGGATTTAAAATGGAAGCTAAATCTGGAATTAAAGATTCAAAGGATATAAAGAATAAGGATAAGAATGGGAATGGGAATGATAATGATAATAAAAATAAAAATAAAAATAAAAATAAAGAAGATATTGAAGGAATAAGTGGGAAATATAAATATATTGCACTTTCTCCACCAGTTATAGATCAAGTTAGATTACGGGATATGGGAGAGGCGACGCCTCCATTAGAATGGATTGGTATTAATCGTAAACGACTACCAAATTTGACTCATGAAATTGTTATTGTTGTATTACAGAAGACGTCAGAAAGGGTGAGCAAGGCGTATTTTAGAGTTTTAGGGAAAGTTGCCTAGAGTTACAATGGGAATTTTCGCACAAAGAAAATAAATACAAACAAAACAAATAAACAAAACAAAACAAAAAACAATAAAAAAAAACAATAAAAAAAAAAAACCCGGAAACAAATGCCTTAGAGGTTTTTAATTAAATAAGCAAAAATTAAAATAGGAAGCAACGAGGTTGCAATAATATTTTTAGTTTTTAAATATTTATATTGGAATGGAATAAGTTTACAGTTTGGTTGCTATTGTATTTTATTTTTTATTTTTTATTATTATTATTTATTGTTTTAATTATGGATAAATTAATTATAAATTGGACAGGTTACGAATATTTGTTATTAAATGAATTTAATTATTTTTGTATTTGTAATGTAAATTTTTAATGTAATTTTAATTTTAATTTTAATTTTATTTTTATTAAGGTGATATAATAATAATAATATAATGATATAATAATAATAATATAATAATATAATAATATAATAATAATATTATAATAAAAATAATAATAATAATAATAATAATAATAATAATAATAATAATAATAATAATAATAATAATAATAATAAATATAAACATTTATATAATAAATTAGTAATACTGATAAAAGAAATAAATAACAGAATGTTTTTTTGGTATTTTAAAAAATTAATTAATTAAACGCCGTTGGATTATAACTGTAATTAAAAATGAACGAAAAGAAAAATAAATATTAAAAAAGAATAAAAAATAAAAAAAAAGATTACGAGTAGTAAAAGCGGCAAAGGAACCTAAAAAGGAAAAAATATTATTATGGAGGTTGTAATATGTAACTGTGGGATTGTGGGAATGTTGTTACTATGGCTGAGCATTTGAATTTATAATTTATAATTTATAATTTATAATTTATAATTTATAATTAATAAATAATATCAATTAATATTAATATTTAATATAATATTTAATATATAGTTTAATTAAAACAGTAAGAATTTAATTAGCATGCTGGCGCGTTGAACGCGTACCTTAATATCAATAGAAACGATAATATGGGATAACCCAGCGATGGGAGTGTATTTATTATATGTGTATACATATATAAATATATATGTAAATATGTAAATATGTAAATATGTAAATATGTAAATATAAATACATATAATACATATATACATATATAAATATATATTTAAATATGTAAATATAAATACATATAAATACAAAAATAAATATAAATTAAAAAGGAATAAAATAAACAGCAACAAGGTGTTATGCTTAATATGCTGACAAAGTTATTAAAAAGTTATTAAAAAGTTAATAAAAGGTATTAAAGTTAATTATAGAAATCTTGGTATTATTATTAATAATAGTATATTAATAATACTAATAAATTTAAAATTAATCATAGTCATAAGCAATTTGCAATTTTGGTTACATGACTGTTGGTACATTTATATTTACTATTATGTAATGTTTACATTGTTTATTGTTTATTATTTATTGTTTATTATTAGATATTTATTTTACTGTCATCGCAAGTAAAACTGGAATAGTATTGTCTTATGTATATAATGTATGTATATAATAATAATATAGTATATAATATAGTATATAATATAGTATATAATAATAATAATAATAATAATAATAATAATAATAATAAATAATGGACAACAGTCTAGATGACTTACAATGGAATGTTAAGCGGAGAAAGACTAAACTAATAATGATAATAATAAGTAAATAAACAAACATTACATAATTAAAAAGAGGAGTAATAAATAGTATTAGGGATTCAAATCAAGTTAATTTAAATAATATTAAAAAGTATTTAAAAAAGTATTTAAAAAAGTATTTAAAAAAGTAAAAAGGGATAAGTATGGAATGACGGAATGACGGCAGTCTTGGATGTAATAATAGGAATGGTTTA
>JAJMCY010000242.1:0-20097 GCA_030565755.1 Ascobotryozyma cognata
TTTTTTTTTTTTTTTTTTTTTGAAGTTTTAGTAATTTTTTAAGTAAGAGGAAAGGAAAAAAAGAAAAAGAATAGGAATTAAAGAGGATTACTTTATTATTTCTTATATATTTTTTTTTTATTTTTTATGCTTATTTTATGCTTATTTTATGTTTATTTAATTTTTTTTGAATTTGTTTTAGATTTATTTATATATTTTATTTACATGTTTTTACTATATTATAAATTTTTTATTTTATTTTATTTTATTTTATTTATTTTATTTTATTTTATTTTTATTTTATTATACTTTATCTTTTATTTAAATTTACGAGGTAATATTTTTATATACGACCCGTAAGATTTCAATTTATTGTAAGTTTAAATTTATGTTAAAGAAAAAAATATTAGTATCATGTGTAGGTAAAACATATATTGTCATGGAAATCTAATTAAATAGTATTTTATAGTAAGATTCGATAATTGTTTTGCCTGACTGTTTAAAAGGGCTTTATTTTTTAGGAACTCTATTAACATTAACAAATTTATTTATTTAAGTAAGATTTTTGAATTACAATATAAGTTTTTTTTTTAAATTACTGTACTATAAGTATGTTTTTTTAAAAAAAACCATCTAGTAAAAACGAGTGGTATTAAGTGTAATTATGAAGGATTCCATGAAATTACTTCAGAAAATCATGTAATCCTATAGGAAACCCGTTACTATAGTCATGTATTTTGGGAAACAAAAATTCCATACTATTCGACTTAGAGCTTTAAATATACATATACAATTAAAATACGTTTAGTTCGCAAAATATTAGATTGTGGAATTATACCACAGTAACATTGTATATTTTTAAACAAAAATGTAAATTTACTTTTATACACAGTATATAGCAGTGATTATTTTTAAATAGTTTTCCCAGTTGGACATTTATTTAAAAATAAAGAAAAATATGTGTAAAAACATTTGTAAAAACTATGTACGACGAACACTGGGTATGAATAAAATTTAAAAAGTACAAAATTTATTACTGCATAGTTTTCGTTTTCATATTATATGTATATATAAAAATTTAATTTTAAATTTATCTATTTATCTATATATCTAGTATATTTACTTTTGATTGTAGTATGTATTTACGCATATTTGTGTTTAAACATATATTATAATTTATAATTTATCTTATTTATGTACAGTAGAGTAGTATTTCATAAACATGAAGTTTTCCTTATTAGCATAAGTGTATACATATGCAACACCATTTTAGTAAACTTTAACATAAGTTACACCATTATATTATAATGGAAAATATAATTATTGTTTGCTAGTTACTATCTATAATATTTAGTATGAGTGGTAAATATTATAAATAGTAACTAAAAATTTTTATTTTATTTTATTTATTATTTATTATTTGCTATTTATAATATGTATTATTAAATACTCTACGTTTACTAAAAATTGAAAGAAAAACTCGTATATTAAGTATTTATATAGTTCGCAAAATTAATTCATAAAAAAAAAAACAAGCAAAAAATATAAAAACTTTAGAAAGAATAGATTCTAAATCAACCACATAAAATTCATTGTAGATTTATACAAAATTAATTTGAATACCAAAAATCAAATTTAATTCCCATCGATATTGAAATTTAGTATGTCAGTTCACTAAAAGTAAATTCCAAATGAAACCAAATATTATATAAAAAAAATCTTATATAATAGCACCTAAATAAAAAAAGTAGTCAGTTGTATATAAATAACAAAAACATAAAAAAAAGTAAAAATAAAAAGTAAAACAGTATAACAGCATTATTCCTAATAATAGAAATAATACTCAGGCCAATATATAAATATATATTAGCAATTTTATTATTTTTTTTAATTTAACTTGAAAGCACATCTTATTTAAGAATAAGACGGAAAAGATCATTTTTTATGATTTATAACTGCACAGGACAAACTAAAGTTGAATATCGATTTGAAGTAAATTTAACTTTCGAAATCCACATTAAAAATGTTAAAACCAAACAGTGAGTTTTTCGCAATTAAATCAAAATTAATTCTAACCTAAGAATAAAATTGAGGCCGTGATACAATAATAATTCAAAGTTTCCAATAGGTAATAAAACACATTTAGGTAGGATCAGATACGGAAATGGAAGCAAAATTGGATACGCTAATAGGCGTAGGATCAGATAGATGTTAGGTGTAGGATCAGATAGAGTGATAGGAGTAAAATTATCTGTAGATACAAAGGAAAACCCAGATAATTTTAAACAAATATAATTTTACACCTTGATAAGGAGTAAAATTATCTAGCTTTTTAAAGGTGAACTCAAATAAATAACTTATAATATAATTAAATTTGTTGCAGGATGATATAATAACATTAGTTGACCGGAACATGTTTAAATAATGACTAACAATCGATATAATAATAATCTAATAATTTATATAATAATATATTGTATTAATTAAATAAAAATTATTTATAACAATTAATAGAATCATATTATATTAAATTTTTAATTATTATATAATGAAGTTATAATTAATTATAATAAGTAAAAGTTAGAAAATTTTTTTTTTTGAAAAAAGAATATAAAAGTAAGAAGAATTTCAGGGGCGAATTGTCCCCTTTTATACCCTTCTAGTTGCGCCGGGTGATTAAAAAAATTTTCATTTTCAGGTTAGGGTTTAAATAGAATATACGAGAATAACCATTGTTACTATGGTAATATTAATTAATGTGATATTTTTGTGATATTTACTGGTAAATAGGAAAAAAACAATTTAACGGTTATAGAACCGGATAATAATAATTTTTTTTTTTTTATTATTGATTTTATTATAGAATTCGCGGATATAAGTGGGACAAGCGGATTATAAGCGGTGTATAAACAAGATTTGCATAACAACGAATAGTTTTATACCGGCATTGAATATTATATAGTATACGATAGTATACTATATATTATATTATATTGTATTATATTATATTATATTGTATTATATTATATTATATTATTATATTGTACCGTACTATATTATCATATTATACCGGTACTATATTATTATATCATATATATTATATTACTATATTATATATATTATACTATATGGATTCTCGGGTATAAGCGGGATAAGCGGGATAGACGGATACTATATAGCAACAAGAGAAAAATATATTTTTACCATCACCAAGACAACACAAACACCATAGCAACAGGGAATAAAATAATAAACAAATAAACAATAAACAATAAACCAATTCAGACAATTTTACAATTTTGACTTCGACACGTTATTCGTTCATAGTATATTTATGTAAGTAGTGTCTTGAGATGGTATTGTGTAGTGTATTGTTATGTAGTATATTATTGTGTAGTATATTATTATGTAGTATATTATTGTGTAGTATATTATTGTGTAGTATATTATTGTGTAGTATATTATTGTGTAGTATATTATTGTGTAGTATATTATATATTATATTTCTACTATTGTATTATAGTTACTTATTTTATTATTACAAACCAATAGACTAACCTTTTATAAGCTAAATTTATTATACTTGAAAAACGTTTGTTGTTTCTAAAACTAATTCACTGTTTATATTATTGCATTCGCAATTATATAAGCTATTACTATTATTAAACTATGACGCAAAAGAAAGCTAGACAAGGTGGGTTACTTGGTAATAAGGAATAATTGCATTAATGTGGTATATGTATATGTAAATATTTGTTTGCATATATATATATATATATACATATATATATACATATATATATTCATAATGAATATAATAAATATGCATAATATGCATAATATGCACAAATTACCAACATATGCTAACTTTTAGATACACCCCCGCAAACGCCTCCGACTGATGATAAACAAAAAGTAGAAATTGCTAAAAAAGAGTCGAAAGATGAATCTGCATCTGAACTAGTACCAGGTATTTAGTTATTTATTCTTTGTTTATTTTTATATATTTATCTTTTTTTGTTTTTTGTTTTTTGTTTTTTGTTTTTTCATTTTTTATTATTTTTTTATTATTTTTTTTTTATCTATTTATTTATTTGTTTTCATTATTTATTTATTTATTTTTATTATTTTATTATTTTATTATTTTATTATTTTATTATTTTATTATTTTATTATTTATTTTTATATTTATTTATTTGTTTATTTATTTTTATTATTTTATTATTTATTTATTTTTATATTTATTTATTTGTTTTCATTATTTTTTTATTTTTTTATTTTTTTATTATTTTATTATTTTATTATTTTATTATTTTATTATTATTTTATTATTTTTTTATTATACATTTATTTATTTGTTTATTTATTTATTTTAATTTAATTTTTATTACTTTTAATTACTTTTAATATTTGTATTTATTTGCTCTGTTCTTTCCCACAAATCCACTCTTCAGTCCTTTAACTCTTTAGACATTGTCAGAATCATCGTAAAACTTCCTACCGGGAAACTCATAAATCTAGCTGTTTCTTTAAAAGAAACATTCGCCGACATTAGACAGTCTCTTCTGGACGTTCCAGCAACATCGGGCTTTACTTGCTTCGGTTTATACTTTAAAAACAAGCTTATTTCTGATATTGTTGAACTGGCTGACATTCCAGAATTTAAAGAAGCTGCTCTTTCTCAACCTGCATCAGACAATTCTAAAAAAAAATCTTTAAAAGATTTAAAACATCTTGAAATTGAACTAAGGGAAGAACCTTACACGGAAGCAGAAGCTAGAAAACATTTACAGAAAGCAAGAGAAATTGCTTCTTTAAACGCTCCTTTAACAAAGTTTTATCCTGGTGATGTCTTATTAGATGGTGCATACGCAGGTTCTTCTTTGTTAGACTCAGTACAGAATTTGGCGAAATCTGCTATTCATAAAACTGTCACAGATGGTAAGAATAGTAACATTAAGAAAAATATAAAAAACATTAAAAAAAACGCCAATCAGGAAAGTGATGATACAACTCAAGATTATATTGATAACCCATTTTCAAATGAAATGTTTGATAATTTTGTAGAAAATGCGCACAATGAGAAATTTAATTTACTTCCATTAATTTCCTATCAAGACACTACTTCAAATTCTGTTTTTACCCCTAAAACACTTGTAAGTGATTATTGTAAACCAGCCTTAAAATCTTTATTTTTATCCTCATGGAACCCTCCTTCTCCTAAGCATAGACTTTTCGGCCATTTATTGTATTTGCAAGCCACAACTTTGGAAGGCGAACTTGTACATATCACTTCTACTTTTACAGGTTTTTATGTATCTAATTCTACTAATCAGAAATTTGATATGTCTGAGAAACAATCAATTAAAATTAAGGGTAAAGATAATGAAATTGTACTAGTTGAAAATCTTCGTTCTCATTCTTTAATAGATCTTTTACGAAAAATTTCTCCTTTATTTTCTCTCACCGTAGAACAAAATGTTAGAGCTTTAGCAAATATCCAGCCTTTGATTATTTATCCTCCTACTAATTATCGTCGTGCTACCCCTTATTTTGCTCCTCCATTTTCTCTCTCATCCGACAACAGTGATTTGATGCGAACACAAGAATTGTATTTGGATGGTGGTTTTCAGAATCCATTGAATATGAGAGATTGGAATGAAGATTTACAAGCCACAAAGGAAATGCCAAAAGAATCAATTCCTGATAGAATTCTTCGTGAAAGAATGCTCAACAAGTTGTACTTTGACTTCACCGAGAATGCTGCTCGTGGTGCTGTACTTATAGCTAGAGGGGAAATTGCTCCCTTGAATCCTTTGGAACCATATAAATCACAAATATTTCTTCATAATGGAATATTTTTTTCATATGGTGCTGACGGAATCGGCACATTTTTAGAATTAGGTGAGGATGATGCTGCTCGAGTCGCTGTAGGAAAGGATCTTAATGCTGTTCGTTTACTAAATGCTATGGACATTTCCGGCTTACATACTCTTGCTACCACTATTATTGATTATTGCGGAAATCGTATAGTTGCTCAATCTCCAGTTCCAGGAGTATTTCGTCAACGTGATGATGGTTCAAGTCAAATTGTTTATGGTGGTATTGAAGGTCGTGAAGTTATTGCAGACAATAAACGTTTTCACGAGAAGTTTTCAGAATTGGCAAGATATCTTCATTTGAAACCCCATAAAGTATGGGATGCTGATGGAAAAGCCCATGAATTATACACTTCAGTTGAAACAAAGGGCCTAGAAGGGACTGATGGTAGAGATTATGTTCTTGATTTGTACAGAATTACTCCTGTAGATGTCGGCTTTTTGGATGAACATGTCGAAAATGCTTCAGATAAATATCCCCACAGTCTTACTCTATTACGATTTGAATTAGTTGAAAACTGGTGGAAAGCTCAGGTACGTAAACATGTATCTGAAAATGTTCCTAAGGTTGAAGAAGAAGGTGAATCAAAAGCTTCTAATAAATCAGAAAGTGGTGAAGAAACAGAAAAAGCAAAAGAAAAAGAAAAAGAAAAAGAAAAAGCTAATGAAAATAAAAAAGAAAAAGTAGATGATAAGAAAATTGAAAATAAAGATGAAAAATCTACTGGTGAAGAAAGCAATTCAGGTAAAAATTCAAGTATTCCTCCTCTTCCTCCTTATGCATTTAGCTTTAACCCAGATGCTTATACCAAACTTCATCCTACCACTTCTGCAGATAAGGAAGCCTATGATTCAGATGTTTCGGATGCACGCAAATTGTCTAAGTATCTTAATGAAAATGTTATCCCAGAATTTATTCAAGATTCTAAAAATGGAACTGTTCCAGCTCCAATTGACGGATCACATTTAACAAAAATTTTACATTACCGTGGTATCAATATGCGTTATTTAGGTAAAATTGCTATTACTTGTAAGGAAGAAATATTATCAGGTGCTGTTTCTCTTCGAGTCCTTTATGCAGTTACTGTTCGTGAGATTATTGTGCGATCTGCAAAACATATTTTGAATAAACTATTATTCAAACTTGATATTTCTTTAGCTCCCTATGCTATTTCTCATTTTTTTAATTGTTTGCTTGGATTTGAGTTGAATTCATCGCCTGTTGTTTCACCTCTTGATGAAGAGCTCAAGCAATTACTTTTTATTTCCACTAAGTTTAAGGATTCAGTTGAAATTATTAAGTCAATTACTCCAGATTCTGTACATAAATCTCTTTTATCTGATTCGAAGGCCTGTTTTAGATATAATTTGGGAGCTTCAGATAATAGTAAATTGGCTACAGAATGGGTTAAAGAATTGAAAATGTCTTCTATTTGGGATTGTAAAATTATTTTAAGAGAGTTATGCGAAAAGTTTGGTGTACAACTTGTTGATCGTGTTTACATATTTTCTTGTGATGGAAATGTAGATGACAATTCTACTGAATTGGACAGTGCTTCCAATAAAAATATTTTAGAGAACAATAATAGTGATGGTAAGAAGAAGAAAAAATCCAAATCTAAAAAGAAAACTTCTTCTATTAATGGTATAGCCAATGCTTCTAGTGATACAACCTCTATTGCTCATTCACTTGGAATTACTTTTGTTGCAAATGATATTATTAGTATACTTCCAGTTATAAAACAATGTACTCCTAACAGTCAAATTGCTGAAGATGCTTTAGAAGCTGGAAGAATTGCTCTTTCACAAGGAAATACAGATGCCGGATTTGAATTATTATTAGAATCTATTTCTTTACATGAGCAAATTTATGGCATCTTGCATCCTGAAGTAGCTTCTGCGTATAGTCGCATTGCATCTGTATATAATGCAGTCGATCAAAAAGATCTTGCATTAGAACTTGCTAGAAAAGCAGTAATTATTTCTGAACGTGTATCAGGAATTGATACTCCAGACACTGTCTTATATTATATGAATTTGATTTTGCTTGAGTATGCTAATAAGAATTATGCAGAAGCACTTTATGTTGGACTTCATTCAGTTAAGTTAATGTCAAGAATTTTTGGTTTGTATCATCCTGATATGGTCATTGTATTGACAAATATTGGCCTTCTCAGTCAAATTTTAAAACAATGGGATATTAGTAGAAAAGTTTTGGAATGGGCACTACATATTCTTACTCAAATTCAAGGACCGAATTCATTACATATTGCACACATGTATTTTCAAATTGCTCAAGCCATTGTTGGTGGAACTCATGAGAAGTCAGCTGATAAAGTAGATATTACTACAGCAATTAATCATCTTCGCCAAGCACATTCTATTTATACACAACAAAAGGGACCAGATGATAAGTTTACGAAAGAAGTTTCCGTATGGCTTGAACAACTTACTCAATCTGCTGTTGCTATAGCACGTGCAAATGCATTAGGGAACAATGGTATTAACAATCATCCTCAACTTTTGAAGTCTCAATTTGTAAATTCTAAACATTCTGGAGCTTCTTCAACTTTATCATCGCGTTCTGAATTGTCTGAAGTAGAATCGGCAGTTTCTGGTAGATCAAATTTAGGAAATAGACCAATTGAAGAATTAGTTAATTATATTAATGGCTCTTCATCTAATTCTTCTTCCACTCAAGATCGTCATCGTTCAAAGAAAGGTAGTAAAAAGCATCCTGCAAAAGCATAAAAGTTTATTTTTTACTGATTATAAAATTTGGTAACACGAAGTTGAAAAAAGAGCTATTACTTTAAAAATTGTTTTTTTATTTAAAAATGAACAGAAAAGAAGAAAATAATAACAAAATATATATGTATATAAAAGTTTTTTTTTTTTTTTTATTTTTAATTTATAAAAAATGGATTGTAAATACCAGTGTATATAGTTTAACAGAAAATGATTATTTTGATAATTTAATACATTTAAAATTTTATTAATATTATAACAACCAAAATATAAGACTATTTATTTTTTTAAAACTTACCAATTTAAGCTTTAAATCGTTTATTTTTCAAACACTTACTACCATCATAATAACCATTACCAGGGCATATTGGCAATTTAGAAAGATGAGTAAAAGAAAGTTCATCTTCTGAAGATTCATGTCTTTTGACAGAATGCTTTTGACTATTTTGCATAATTTGTATATTTTGCATATTTTGGTTTAAAATTTGTTCGAAACCAGGATTTGTAGCCATATTATTGTTAGTATTATTACTATTTCCCACCTTCTCCTCATCAGAATCAGTATAAGAATATTCTAAAGACGTAAAATCTTCGTTCAATAAAAAATCATATTCAGGATTTAAGGGAATATTTTTTACCCAAGTATCTATACCTTTTAAATATTTCCATGAACTATCATAAGTCACAACATCATTCTCATTTTCATGTATATCATTTCTTAATAAAGCAATCTTATCTTGAAAATATTTCAACCAGCGTTCTGGATCTTTAAACAAGGTGGGGGCCATTTGAGTAAAAGAGGAAGCAATCTGCAAAGCAATGTGTGGATCGATTTTAATTACATTGCGAATAAAAAGTTCAAATGAATGTAAATCATGAATAGTTTGATATATTAATGCATTAAATCTTGATGACAAAAGTATTTTTTTTTTATAATGCCGATCTTTTACTTTTAATTGAGTTTCTATTTCATAGAATGCATTTGAAACCGTCGAATTAATAATATGATCATGTGAAGTATAATTTTCATAAGTTTCCAAAGTTAAAACGGTAAAAGATTTAATTGTTAAAAATGATTCCTTATTTGGTATACAAGATTGAAGAAGTTTAACTAAAAGCTCAGGACTTTTAAAATTTCTTATTAATAAAGATATAGCATAAATATAATTTGATACTAGTATATTTTCATTATTTAAACGATCGCTATCTCTATCTCTATCATTGTCATTGTCATTGTTACTATTATTTTTATTTTTATTTTTATTATTATTATTATTATTATTATTATTATTATTATTATGCTCACAATATTCTTGTAACATATTCAATACTATCTCCTTATGAACATTTTCTTTTTGTTCAGTAAAAGAATGTTTTAAAACAAATTCAAATGTAGAATGTTGAACAATTTCTTTGTATAAATCTTTATTTATAAATTCTAATATGGATAATGGTTTTTTTTTTGAATTAATATTAAAAGTATTTGAATGGACAATTAAATTAGTAATCAAAAAAATAATATCCTTATTATACAAAAGATCATCACAAGATGATATTGATTTAATATATGTTTTAAATAATTTCATTGAACCATAATAATCTTTACTTGAAATTGTTGTTAAGATTATAGCAGGAAATATATCTTTATAAAATTCAATATTTTTTTCAAGAAAAGCAATTGCAATTCCTAATACAATATATGGTCTTGCCCTTGGGTATAAATCTGTTTTTTTAATCCAATTTTCTTCAGTAATAATATTATCTTTATCTTCAATATTTATATCATCAGTATTAAAATTAAAAATTTTATTATTACTATTTGTGTAATCATCACTTAAATGATATCCAATTTTAAATGCAGATAATTTTGTTAAATTTGGAATGGTTGTAATCAATTCAGCATTTTTAACTTGTTTTATAAGATTTGAATATGCATCATATATTGCAGTTAATGTAATAAATTTTTTTCCTGGAATTAATTGTTTAATTATTCTAATATAATGCTCACAATAAATATTTGTATTATATAATTTATAATCATTGACAAAAAAATAGTAAATTTTATTTAAATTTGTGGTTCTTCTTAGCATAAGTCCTGCACTTATATTATTACTAATATTATGAATACTATTAATATTATTAATAAGAATATTATTATTGTTATTATTATTGTTATTATTATTATTGATATTTTTCAATCTTGAATATTTTTCTATTGTAGGTTCTCTAGTAGATACAGTTGAACTCTGATTTAAATAATTATTTACTATAGTACTATAATTTTCAAATTGATTATAATTATAATAAGAAGTATTATAACCGTTAAAATAGTTATTTCCATGATAATAACTTTTATCTAAATATGGATTTGCAGTATAATGAGAATCCTCATTAACCAACGAAGGATGTGTTTTATATTCATTTTTGATTCCATTAATTTTTGAAATCAATGGTCTTAAAAGTCTATTGCATTTTGATGCACACCAACTATCAAAATATGAATATTGTTTTTCCATATTGAGTAATAAAGTTAATTCCAATTGAACAAGGTAGCAAAAAGCAACAAAGCTAAAAGCAAAAAAGAAAAAAAGCGGCAAAGCAAAGAAGCAAGATAGCAAATCTTAAATAATTATTTAAAAAATCTTTAATAAAAAGTAAAAAACTAGCAAATTTCTTATAAAAAGAATTAAAAAACTATTTGAAAAAGGTAGGATATTTATAGTAAAAAAATATAAAAAAATATAAAAAAAAAGCAGTCAATCTTATCACACAGCAAAGCAAAACAAAGCAACCTTTAAAGTTTTTTTTTTTTTTAAAAAAAAAAAACTATTTATAGCTTTTTTTTCTTGAAACAAGCTAAAATAACGTTTTTCAATAGTATAGGCTTAAAAAAGAAATTTAATTAAGTCCCTAAATAGGCAAATATAAACAAATTTACCCTAAACCTTCACATTTATTAAAATTCATAAACGGTTGTTATAGTTACAATCACACAATCAAAAAGACAAAAATAATTAATTCGTTGTCGTAGTAACTAAGTACAAAGTATAAAGAATTTTACTTTATTTGTACCTGATGTGTAATTATTTTTGTGGAGTAACCTGTGATGAGATTATATTTTGAGACATTATGTGAACATTATTGTAAATATTATTGTAGACATAATTGTAGACATAATTGTAGACATTCACACTTGGAAAGTTAACTATTGCTGGTGTTACTTTTATATTTCTCATATAGCGCAAGTGCACATATAGTTTTTGCATCACTAGTAGAATTCCAAACATCTTTATAAGGTAGAATTTTTAATTTTATATTTTCACCTTCATTTCTTAGTCCTCCTAGTTTATTTTGTAATTTGTTTATTTGGTCTTGTGGTAATTGTTTTTCGCATAAATATAAATAAATTTGTTCATCTGAACCACCAGGAGAAAGATATATGCCATTAGAATTAGTATCGTTATTATTGATTGTATTATCCTTAATAGATGATGTATTTAAGTTTGTAGAATTTTGAGATAAATTATGTAAAGGTATTAAATCTGAAATTGAAATTGAAATTCCACATTCTTCTTCTATTTCACGAACAGCTGCACCTGATAAAGTTGAATTTGAATCATCAAACATTCCTGCAGGAATTTCAATAAGATTTAAAGAACCTGCAGGTATTCTTGGTTGGCAAGTTAATACCACAAAGGGTTCATCTAAATTATTTATTTTTTTTATGTTATTTTCAGACTTAAGCAATATTAATACTGCCACTGATATGCCACGTAAAAAAACTATTCCTGGAAGAGGATTATTTTCATTAAAAATACATTTTAATTTTATAAAACCAATATGAGCATTTGAGTTTGAGTTTGAGTTTGAGTTTGAGTTTGAGTTTGAATTTGAATTTGAATTTGAATTTTCTGATTGGAATCTATCCACAGATTGAATTTCTATTTTTTTAAGAATATATGGATTATTACTTATTTTTTTATTTTTTTCAGATAATAAGTTTAATGAATTTTTATTATATTGTGAATATAATGAATGTCCTATATTTTTAAACCATGAATTAAATGGCTTAAATTTTTTTAATTCATTTTCAGTTAAATCAATATGAGAAGGTATATTTATTTGAATTTTTTGTTTTTGTTCTATATTGTTTAAACAATGTTCAAATTCTGGTAATTGTATAAAGATTTTTTTAAATTCATTTAAAGGTTTTGGTAATTTACTATTCATATTGGTATATTATGTTATTATATGTTATTATATGTTATTATATGTTATTATATGTTATTATATGTTATTATATGTTATTATATGTTATTATATGTTATTATATGTTATTATATGTTATTATATGTTATTATATGTTATTATATGTTATTATATGTTATTATATGTTATTATATGTTATTATATGTTATTATATGTTATATATATTATATCTATTTTAAAGAATAATTATAAATTTTTTTACAGTTTTCTTATGTTATAAAAGGTTTAAAATTGTATATATAATTAATTATTATGTAAGTAAATAATAGATAATATATATTATTATTATTTCTTTATATACAGATGAATGCTATTCTATAGAGATATTTTAAAGTTGTAGATAATAAATACATCATTAATGTTGCAAAAAAAAAAAAAAAAATATTTTTTAACAAAAACCTTTTATAATTGCTCTACAGTATAAACATAAAAAGTTATTTTATTTGAGATTCACCCTGCTAGCTCAATTGGCAGAGCGTGAGACTCTTAATCTCAAGGTTGGGGGTTCGAGACCCCCGTGGGGTGTTTTTATATTTTTAATAGTTATTATTATTTAAGAAATAAATAAATATGATAATGTATGAATGTCTGTACAAAAATTAATCTTATATTAATTAATTAATAATATATAGAATGTAGAATACATGAAATTCTAGTATTTTTTTTTTGTTAGATAAATATTTATAAAAAGTTTATTTCTATTTATGATAATTACTTTGGCGAATGTTTATAGACAATGTTTATAAACGTTATATTAAAAACACTTTATGAATCGGATACTTGGACATAATAGTATTAAAATATTAATATCTAATATCGTCACAGAAACCAATGATTACTAGTTAAATAAAGTTGAAATAAATTGAATTAATACTGGTTAATTATACTAAAAGGAAATAAATATTATATAGTATAGAACAATGTAGAGCATTAAGATGTAACGTATGTACATAAAATTGTAATTACTTTAATATTAATAATATGTATAGTTTTTAGAGTATATCTGGAATATATATTATATGTTTTCATGCATGATTTTTGTCGTTTATAGTAAATAATAATAATTTATACTGTAATTATATTCAAAATTTTACAAATACAGACAGTCAGTTACAGTATTATTAACAAGGATGGCAAATTTAGTTTAAAAAAAGAAAAAATATAATTGTAATTGTTCAAAAGAGTAAATGAGTAAATGTACCTGAAGATTAATTAATTAAGGATGCAGAATAAAAAAGGTACGGTTAAAAATTAAGGAACAGGCTGGATTAGATTGTATTTATGCGATTACTATATATTGAGAATTTTATCTAGAGGTATTACATAACACGTAATATTATTTCGAATTAAAGAAATGATAATAAATATTAAACAATGAAAATAATAATAGAATAAGAATAATAGAATAACAGAATAATAGAATAATAGAATAATAGAATAATAGAATAATAGAATAATAGAATAATAGAATAATAGAATAATAGAATAATAAAAAGCTGCATAAGATGATGCAGATGATGATTAGAGCGACGCAGCGTAATATTTGTTAGACATGAAATTTAAAAAAATGAAGTCGCATATAAAAATTTTCTTTAGCGCTAATTAAATGGGTGGCTGCTATTTAAAGTAAATGAAAAATCTTTTAATTAAATACACATTTAAATACATAAATAAAAAATAAAAATAAAAAATAAAATAATTAATTAATAAAATAGTTATAAAATAATAAACTAATAAAATCAAAAGGAATTTAGGGTAAAAAAAATTATTGATGATAGCGTGAAGAGCGAAAGAAAAGAAAGAAAAGACAACGGAAAAATATTATTTGGTTACAAAGATATAAATGACTAAGAAATCCCTGATCATGAATAAGCATTTTTTATATATATATATATATATATATATATATATAAATTTTGTACTAGTCTCTTTTAAGTAAAAATAAGTTTAATGGAATGAGGTTCAAAATCTGCAAATGAGACCAAAAGACTTTTTATTTTTTATATATAAAATCTATGAGTTGTTATGACAACTTGAATTAGAGAAATATGATTTTCATAATAAATGTAACAAAGGAAAGATGGTATAGATGGCAAGAATGTAGAGAATATAAAGAATGTATTTATAATAAGAAATGAGGAATAGTAGATTAACAAGTTAGTAAGAATTAATAATAAATAAATATTAATAAAAATAAATATTAATAAATAAAAATAAATATTAATAAATAAAAATAAATAATAAGGTTAACACAGGGGTAAATAATTAGAGAATGTTATTTATACGGAAATATATTTTGGTATTAAAAGGTTAAGAATGGTACGGTTAAGGATGAAGATCTGACTTGTTTTATGTGCACGATTGCGAGTACGGAGGTGTGTGCAAGTGTAATTTGTGTGTAAAAATATAAAATATAAAATATAAAATATAAAATATAAAATATAAAGTATAAATTGTGTATATATTTATATAAGTGTATTTGTGTGTATATAACTTAAATAAATATTAAGTTGGGTTATGCCATAATAGTAATATATGTGCTGTATATGTATATGTATTTATATTTATATTTATATTTATAGTATACGTTAAATGCGTTGGATGCTTGATGTGCTGTATATATGTGTTTGTTTGTTTACATATGTGTTTTTATTATATAATTAATTAATTAATAATTTATTTATGTATATATATTTTATTTCTGTATATCTGTTTGTTTACATATAATGAGTAAATTACAATATATATACTAGCGCTAAATTTAAGTTATTTTTTTAAATGCTGCGCTTAAGTAGAAGGATGTGTTGTGTTTTGACAGCAAAGAAATGCGTTTGTTTATTTACTTGTTTGCGGTATATAGAGAAGATATTAAAGTGATGATGATAATAAAATGTTATTAATAGTGATATTATCAAAAGTAAATATGAATAAATATTAATGATTATAATAATATAATAATATAATAAATATAATAAATATAATAAATATAACAAATATAACAAATATAACAAATATAATAAGTAATAAATAATAAATATTTAATATTTAATATTTAGTACATCATGCATAATATTTTTTTATTTTATGTATATCGCTTGTATTTAAACTTAAAATTTCAAAATACGACTAACGGAATGACACCTATTTACCCTTTACCCGATTGAAGGGATTTAAATTCCTAATAGACCAAAAAGCCAAATCAAACAAATAAACAAATAATTAGCGTTAAAATATTTAGCGTATTAAAATATTTAGCGTAGCGTGTACTTTCCTGCAAGCTAATAAGAAAAACTTATATATCCATAGCAACCAATACATAATATTGACAAAAAAAGTAAATATATATACAATATATATATATATACAACAAAAATTTTATGTATAAATGCATATGATGTGTACATTTATAACAAACAAACAAACAAACAAAAAAAAATATTTTTTATTAATCAAAAAATTGCACTAATATGAAATAAGTAATTTTCTAACTCATGTGGGGGATAGAGTAATTATTATATTATTATATAATATAAGTATATATATAATAAAAAAATAAAAAAAAATAATAATGTGTCAATTACGTAACCATAACAACACAACGTACAGCAATATCCCTTTTACATTTTTTAAAACTAATTAATTATAATAGAAATTATAAAAAGAAATTTATTATCTCTTAAGGATAAGGGTAATATAACTGTATTTAGTTATTAATTACTATAATAGGAAATTAATTTTGTAAATATATACTTATTTACCCTATTATTTGCTTTTTTTGTTCCTTTGTTTTTTTATTTTTTCTTTATTTTTTTATTTTTTTTATTTTTTTTATTTTTTTTCTCTTTTTTTATTCTTTATTTATTCTTTATTATTTATCTATTATTTATCTATTACTAATAGTTATTCATATATTATTAATACTTATTTATTTATTTTTCTTTATTTTATTTTTTCTTTTTAAATTTTTTATGTGTTGGTGTTTTAATAATTAATTTATACAAGGTTATAATTTACTATTAAAATTAATTAATTAATTATTTATTTATTACATAATAATTTAAATTATATTATATAATAAAATTAACACACAAAAATAAGATAATATTACTGTAATAATAATAATAATTATTATTATATAGACTAAAATGTATATAGGGGGGTTGATTATTAAATAATTATTAATTAAATTTAATTAAATATCCTTATGTTTAATCTTTTAAATATTACTTGGAAAGAGTTTAAAGTTGAATAAATAACAGCAAAATCCTAATTTAAATTTAAATTTAAATAAACTTTCTTTTTATTATTTGTATTTTATATTTTTGTATTTATTGTATATATTTTTGTATATTTTAAATACTACTTACTTATATATAAATACATACATTTAATAAGTTTTATATTTATACTTTCTACTTTCTACTTATTCTTATAGTTTATTTATATATTAATTTTATACATATACTTTATTAGTTTTATATATTTTATATATATATTTTATATATATATTTTATATATATATATATATATATATACTTTGTATATTTCAGTCACTCTTTTAACTTTGTCACTCGTTATATCAGCGCGTTTATGAACGCATCGTTATAAATTTTTTATAGGAATATAGACTTACTATAAACTTACTATAAACTTACTATAAACTTTCTATAAACATATAAATTATATAAATTATATAAATAATATAGGCATATACTCATATAAACAAACACATATACTCACTCTTCTACACTCTTTTATATGGTTGTTTAATTATAATTATAGACATTTGTTTACTATATATAGATATAGATATATAATAGATATATAATAGATATACTTGGGTATACTTGCATATATTTTTTTTGGATATACTTAAACATATACTTACAGTATATGTATATACTTTAAAATGGTTTCTCGTATACAAAAAATAAACAATATCCCAAACTCTCCTGCAGATATAGCATCAAGAATTAAAAAGAGACCTGTTTCTGCAAGATTGCATAATTTTGAAAAATGCGTTTCTAAATTAGTTGAAGATGAATATCGCGATGATGTTTATAGTCATTTGAAGCAAATGGAGGTGAGTACTGTTTGTTGATTTTATTATTTTTATTGTTTACATTAATTTTTAATTTTTTATTATTTACTTTTATTTTTGTGATATATTATTATTATTATTTATTATTTTTTATTATTTTTTATTATTTTTTATTATTTTTTTGTTATTTTTTATTATTTTTCTATTATTTTTTTATTATTTATTATTTTTTATTATTTTTTATTATTTTTTATTATATTTTATTATTTTTTATTATTTTTTTTATTATTTTTTTTATTATTATTTCTTATTATTTTTTAGTATTTTTTTATTATTTATTTTATTATTTTTTATTATTTTTTATTATTTTTTTGTTATTTTTTATTATTTTTCTATTATTTTTTATTATTTTTTATTATTTCATTTTATTGTTTATTATATATTTTATTATTTTTTCTTATCTCATTTTATTGTTTATTATTTTATTTTATTTTTTTTTCTTATCTCATCATCTCATCACCATACTAACTAATAGCAACTCACTAAACCAGATGTACACATGATGGATATGCAACCACACTTGGCATGGCACATGAGACCATACCTCCTAGACTTTCTTATTGAACTACACACTTCATTAAGATTAAATGAAAAAACTTTATTTCTTGCAATATCACTTGTTGATAGATATTGCTCAAAAAGAATCGTTTATAAAAAACATTATCAACTAGTTGGTTGTGTTGCTATATGGATTGCTTCAAAATATGAAGATAAAAAAGAAAGAATTCCAAGTGTCCAAGAATTAAAAATGATGTGTTGTGATGCTTATGAAGAAGATATGTTTGTTCAAATGGAAGGCCATGTTCTTAATACTTTAGATTGGATTATTGGTTCACCAACTTGTGATTGCTTTATTAAAATGCTAATCTCTTCAAATACTCCTTCACCTGAATTAGTTGAATCTATTTCTCAATACTTAGCTCAAATTTCTTGCTTTTCAAGAGATTATTTAAATTCAACTCCTTCAACTATTGCATCTGCTGCACATGCTTTAGCTCTTCATATTTTAGGTTATGCTGTAATTTCAACAACTTCTTGCACTCTTACTGTTGCACCTACAAATGGAAACGATTCTTTTTTTTCTTCAAACCAAAATCAACCAGTTTTACAACGTTTTACTGAAGAAGAAATTCAATGTGTAGTTATGTTGTCACGTGACTTACAAGGTCCATCACGTGTATTATATAAGAAATTTTCTTCTCAAGAACATCATGGAGCTGCTTTAATTGTTAATGACTTTATTGCTCGACAACAACGCGTGGCTGCGCTGGCCGCTGCCCAGAAATTAGAGTTGCCACCTACTCCACCTCCTGGGCTTTCTTCTCCAATGTCAGAGCGTTCAGCTTCAATTTCTTCAATTTCTTCAAATCATTCTACAAATTCGACACCATCTCTTTCTTCTGCTACTTCATCATCTGTAACAACTCCATCTTCTGCTATAACTCCAAGCTCTAATTCATCTTTGCCTCCATTATCTGCATCTTCTACTTCTTCCAATTCTTCAAATTTTTCTTCTGGAACAACTTCAGTAACTTCTACAGTTTCTTCAAATGCAAATTATTTTAATGTCCCAGCTGGAGTAGGATCATGCTCTTCGTCATCAGCATCCACTCCTTCTTCTGCAATTTCTCAAAATGTTAATTCTAATTCTTCAGTAATTACTGTATCTAATACAACTTCAAATGCTAATTCAAAATATTTTAATCACCATAAGCATCTTTCTCAGCATCAGCACCAACATCATGTGTCGAATACTAATAACAATAGCATTAATTCTAATTTAAGGGAAAATAATAACAATAATAATAATAATAATAACAATGTTATTCAGTACGATGAAGGTTATGTACTTTTCCCAAATGCTGCAGGAAGAAAAGTATTACCAAATGCAATCCCTTTACGTGTTAATATTGCTTCTTCTTTAAATGGTGGTAGTAATGGTGCCTTATATTCTACTCCTCCTTGTACTCCAGATGAGTTGGCTGCTCTTAATTTCCGTCGCCAGGCGGGCCTGTGCTGATAAAAATGCTTTTTCTTTTTAATAACATTCTTAATAACATTAACATTAACATATTAATTTGGTGAGTTGATGAACTTTTTTTTTTTTACTATTTTATTAAA
>JAJMCY010000243.1:0-19934 GCA_030565755.1 Ascobotryozyma cognata
AAAAAAAAAAAAAAAAAAAAAAAAAAAAAAAAAAAAAAAAAAAAAAAAAAAAAACTACACTTCATACATATGAATTACATACAAAAAAACGTATTTTTTTCACTACGCCAAAAACAAAAACACATTCTAAAGTCATTATTAATATGTAAAAATATTACGAACAGTAGTTTTAAACAAAATCGAAATAAAAATAATAATAATAATAATAATAATAAAAATAAAAATATTAAAAATATAAATATCAAAAACATTAAAAACATTAAAACTCTAGTACCAGGAGGAAGAATATCTCCTTATGAAGAATTAAAAATTAGAAGAGGTGATACTTCTAAAAAAAAAATATCTTTAGTTAAAATATTCGGAATTTTATTCCTATTTAGTACTACTATGTACGTTTATTATCCAAAACGGGATCCATTATTAAAACGTAAAAGATCAATAATTTTCCCTCAAGAATACGAAATTTCAGCTTCAGATATAATTCATGATTATATACTATTAGCCTATGGTGATAAAATTTTACCTGGAAACGATATTTACACTATACATGTAAAACATGTTCTAAGAAGATTATTATTAAGTACTCCTCACGTTACAAGTTTAATTCCTTTGAATGCTCATAATATGAATTGGGAAGTGTATGTTATTGATGATATGACTAAGGATTCTAATAGTGTTAGTAATAATGACATTAATATTAATCACACTAACAATAATATTAGTAATAATAACAATAATATTACTCATGAACATAGTAAAGTACCTGTAAACCCGGGGTTCTGTTATGCTTTACCTAATGGAAAAGTGTATATTACAACATCAGCAATTAAAAACCTTGATGAAAATGAAATTAGTATAGGACTTTTACTATCTAGAGAAATCGTTCGAGTGGCTTTACGTATGACGGCTGAAACGGTTTCTAATAATAACCGTTGGAGTTGTTTTTTCCATACAATAACATATACAATTTCTCCATATATATCATCCTTTCCAAAATTTTATCTAAACAATGCAATTGAAAATGGTATTGAATCTTCATTAATTATTAATGATTGTGATAAATTTAGTTTATTATTGGCTTCAAGTGCTTGTTTTTCAACTAATAACTTACTTCAAATTGCACAAAAATTACATATACAAGTAATTAAAGGTAAAATTTTACCTGGCCAAATTTTAATGCATCCTCAAAATAAAAGTTTAATAAAAAAGAGTCTAATAAAAAGTCAAAATGCAAGAAATATTATGTATGATGAAAAGAAAATTTATGATATCATACCATCACTAAGAAGAGAATATAGAAATCATTCTTGTACATATAATGAAAAAGATTTAATTAGTTTTGGTATAAAGAGTAATGTATACAATAGTATTAATAAGTAGTAATGATAATATTAATATTATTAATAATAGGTATTAAAATAATAATAAATAATAAACAGTAAATGTTAAATAATAAATAATAATAATAAATAATAATAATAAATAATAATAATAAATAATAATAATAATAATAATAATAAATAATAATAATAAATAATAATAAATAATAAACAATGTTAATAGTAATAGCCTCTAGTCAAATTATCGCTTTCGACGAGAAATAACTTTTGCTGTAACTGACTTGATGACATTAGCTGCCTTTTCTGATTCCTTTAAAGATAAAGCCGAATTAACAAAAACCCGTATAGTAGGTCTAAAAGAAAACTGTTCTTGAGACTCAACACGCTTGTGTCTTGAAACAAGAACACCATTCGTAGCACATTCATCAGTAATTTGTTGTAAAAGTGATTTTTCGGTTTCTAATGAAAACGTGCCTAAACTTGCCTTCTTCATATGTCTATGATTTCTTGAAGAGAAAAAAGGTAAATCTGCAGTTGAGATTGATAAAGGACCACCAGAAGATGAAGAAGGTCTCTTTTTAGAATTTTTAACAACACTTGAAATTGAATCTGTTGCTAATGCAATAACAATCATTGGTGAACGAGGATCAGAAATGATCTCTAAATGTGGTGAACGTGATAAAATACCACAAATTGCAGCTGTATTACGTACTAAAGGTGTATAAAAAGTTGAATATGATGAATTTAATAATGAAATTGCTTCTGAAGCTGTCACAGCTAAATATGCAGGAAGTGCTGCAGAAAACACATTTGAAAGTGAATTAATGCGTTGATGTTGAACCATTTCATATGCACCAGCACAGAAACCTCCACCTGCAGCAAAACCATGACAAAATGCACCAAAGATAATATCAATATCATTTGGATTAATTCCTTGAAGTTCTGTTAAACCTCTACCAGTTGAGCCTAATGTTGGAATTGACCAAGATTCATCAAGCATTATACGATACTTATATTGACGAGCTAATTTTAATATTGCCTTTAAATCAGGTATGTCACCAAAATTTTCATATAAACCTTCAATCACAATAAATCTGCGAGTGAGTGTTTTATCTTCAGCTTCTTCAGCCTCATCTGCAATTCCTTTTAAAACTGAAGCAAGTGAGTCAATATCGTTATGTTCAAACCAACGAATTGTCGAACGCGATATAACAATACCCTTTTGAATTGAAATATTACAACCTTTATCAGCAACAATAATATCACCACGTTTACAAAAGGATGGAATTAAAGATGAACCAGTGTTAAAAGCTTGTGCATAAAGAATTGCAGATGGAACACCTAAAAATGCAGCAATATCAGCTTCGGCAGCCATTGAAACATCTTGTGTACCATAAAAACCTGGTGGTGAGCATGCTCCGACACCATATGTTTTAATAGTATGAGTTGCACGTTCAATTATTCTTGGATGAAAACCAAGATTATAAATGGATGTTGAGGTTAAATTAGTAACAATACGACTACCATTTGTATTAACTTGAGTAATTGGAAGTAAATCGACTGATTCTTGGGTATTATTATTAGTAGTTGTAATAGATGAAGAAGTGTTAGATGAGGAGGAATTTGTTGTATTATCTTTATTATTTGATACTAAAGGAGAAGCATAATCAGAGGATTGAAATGAAGAAGATTTATTTAATGAAATATTTGGGAATGTAGATGAAGATTTAAGACGCAATGAAGAACGTAAATTATTTGAAGAAGTATCTTTATTATTATTATTTGATGAAGAATCGGAAAGATTTAATAAATTTGATAAATTTGATGATGATAAAGCAGTTGTTGAAGTTAAAGTATTCGATAAACTACTATCTCTTTTAAATAAAGATTCAACATTTCTAACACTATCAGTAATCATTGAAGATGAGGAAGAAGCAGGAGAAGAAGTTGAAGATGAAGTTGTAGATAATAAATTATATGAACCATTAATACTTTTAACAGCAGAATCTAAATCAAGTAAAGAATCAAGTGAATTTAAATTTGAATTTAAACTTGAACTTGAATTTGCACTTAACCCTGGTGTAGACAATGGGGTTGAACTACTGGATGATGATAAAGTAGTTGGGGCAGCAAGTCTACATTTTGGGGTTGCGGGACCAATAATTACCGGTGTATGTTCTAATTGGTCTCTTTCTAATTCTGAAAGTCTATCATTAAATTGAGCATTATATGGAACTAAGGGTTCTGGAACCCATTCATGAACCAATTCATCAATTTCAGCAGGTGTAAACTGTACATAATTTTGTCTTGAAGATGGTCTTGCAGATGCAATTAAATATCTTAGTGTAAACAATGCAAGAATTAATTCAAACAATGACCGATATGGGTCATTTTTATAGGAAGAACGGATATAACGGTAAACAACTTCTGAACCAGGTAGGGATACAATAAATTGGCTCAAACCTACAAATGTTGAGTTTATATATTCCAACGTGTCCGACATTGTCAATAAAAAAAATGGCAAATATTATATTATTAAAGTATAATATTATTATGATATTATTATAATATTATATTATTAAATTATAATATAATATACAGAATTAATAGAACTAATAGTTAGTAAACTAATAAATGTACCATGACTTAAGAGATAAATAAATAAATGCTAATATATTTCTTCACAGTATAGTATATAATATTATTTATTTATTATTATTATTTATTTTATTAGTATTATAATATAATATAGTATTATTATTTCATTATATAGTATTTATTATATAATATAGTATTATTATTTCATTATATAGTATTTATTATATCATATATCACTACTATTATATAATTTATAATTATAATAAGCAATAATTGCAATATATAAAATACCGTATAATAAACTATATAATATAATATATAATACTATATAATATACTATAATGATAAAAAATAATAAAATATATAACCTATAAATAATTAAATCATAAATGAAATAATAAAAATGATAAAAATAATAATAAATAATAATAAATAATAATAAATAATAATAAATAATAAATAAATAAATAAAAAATAAAATTAATTCATAAAAACAGCAAAAATTTCGGTGGCAAATTAAATAAGGAAAATAAATAAGGAAAATAAATAAAAAAATAAATGATGTTAATTTGACTAGAAAATTATATGGGAGAAAATAAATGCTAAAAAAAAATAAAGATAAACAATAAAAAATAAAAAATAAAAAATAAAATATTAATTCAACACAGGGGAAAAACAAAAGTAAATAAAAAATCAATAAATGCTATATAAAAAATGAAAAATAAAAAATATTGATTTTGACAAAGGGGAAAAACAAAAAGAAAGAAAAATAAAAAATAAAAATCTATTGGAAACCTTAAAAAAAAAAAGACAAAACAAAGAATAAATAATAATAATAAAAAAACAAATAACAAATAGAACTATAGCTATAAACTGTAATATTTTAAATAAAAAACAAATAAGTAAATGGATAAATAATAATAAATAAATAATAATAAATAAATAATAATAAATAAATAATAATAAATAAATAATAATAAATAATAAATAATAAATAATTAAATAAATAAAACATACTGTAAAGAATAAAAACTCACGTACAAAAAACGTAATAATGTATAATTTATATATAAATATATAAATATATAAATATATAAAATACTATACAATACTATACAATACTATACAATACTATACAATACTATATAATATTATATAGTATTTTAACACTATAATGTAAATAATACAATTACAGAAAAATTATATAGTATTAACTAATAAATTTCACTATTAATATTTACTAATTCACCATATATTTTCAGTTTTCCCTCAATAATTTTGATTTAAAACTGCAAATATTTCAGAAACAGTTTTAATTAATATTTTGGGAGTATGTTGTCATGGCGATTCGCGTGGTTGCTATGAATTTAAATCATATCCCTTCCTAATTTGAATATTTTCCTGCAAGTATAAAGTATGGTATAATTGTTACTATGACAATTATTTCCTAATTGGGATATAAATATCTATAGCATTAATACTTAGTAATGAATACTATGGACAAAAACTATATATACTATAATTATCAAAATACTATTTTATGAAATAGAATAGTATAAGATAGTATAGTATTAAATAGACAGTATTCATAATAAAGTATTAAAAAAAAAAAAAAAAAAAAAAAAAAAAAAAAAAAAAAAAAAAAAAAAAAAAAAAAAAAAAAAAAAAAAAAAAAAAAAAAAAAAAAAAAAAAAAAAAAAAAAAAAAAAAAAATATGAATCATAGTATAATATAAAACAGATATTATAAAATAGGTATAAGGATAAAATTAAGAATAAAATAGCAACAGTATAGAGTAATAGTATAGTATATATATAATATAGATAAGTAATAAAGATAATTAATAGATAATTAATATAAAATGCGCAAGTGTATGAAATACAGCAAGTAAATTTGATATCAATTTGTAATTGAGAAATATTTATTAAATAAAAATAATAAATATTCATAATAATGTTTAAAATTTAATAAACGTTAATTTATTAAACATTAATTTATTAAACATTATTTATGACATCAAAGCTTCTCAATCAGTTTGGCAATTTCATTATTATGTTCATCAGCAGATTTAGCATAATTATTCTTTTCTTCTTCTGACAAATTGCTCCAGGTTTCACCACAGACTTTAAAATCACCAGTATTAGGACGCCTGTCTAGCTTGTCAAGCTGCTCCTTTATAAACATAGAGTAAGCGCCAACTTTTCGAAATTCTTTTGGAAGATGAGCCTTTCTTGAAAATACTCTATTGTAAGCAACAATACCACTCATTCCATTTTTCTTATAAAATTCAATAATTTCTTTTTGACGTTGTTCCTTTCTTTCTTTATGTTCTAATCTGTATTTTTCTAATTCCTTTTCACTTTTTTCTTTAAATTCCTTACTTGCAGATTTAAATCTTTCCTTAATTGGTCCATCAAGTTGTTTGATTCTCTCTTGAAGAAATAAACTGAAAATTGATCCAGGCGATGTAAATTTTTCTAAATTAAATCTCTTAATTAACTCTGCTGTATGTGGCCATGATTTTGCTCCTTTTTTTAATCCTTTCAATCCACGTAATTCTTTTAAAACGATTTCTCTACTTGCATTTTTAATCCCTTTTTCCTCTTCCCCGCCTTCTACCTTCTTCTCCTTACCAACACGTATACCTGATTCTGATCCAACTATTTTACTCTTTGTTTCTTTCAATCCAGCTGAGCCTGCGGCCGTTTTAGGGAAACAAAATGTTTTAGAAATAGAAAAACGAAGCATTGCGTATTATTAACAGAGTAGCTTGACAAAATAATATTTATAGAATAACAAATAGTAAATATTAAATATTAAATATCAAATATTAAAACTATAATAAAAGTGATTGTTTATTAGGATAGTTCTTGGATTGTTCTTTATTGACCAGTTTTATTGACGCGAGCGGTTGCTATAACAACTGTATTTATTTTTTTTATTTGTTATTATTATTATAATTATTATGTAACCTTTATATTTATTTTTATTTTTATTTTTATATTTTTTTTTATTTTTTTTTATGTGGCGAGACTTATGTTGCAATGGAGAAAAATGGTTATATCGGTTATAGTCTATCGGTTATAGGCAATAGGTAATAGGCAATTAATTAATAATAGCCGCCTAGACGCGGTTATTATTAATTCCTTTATAAATACCCAATTAACTTTGTCTTAAACCCCAACCAATCAAATCTCACTCATACTTATTGCGAAAAAAATACTCTGCATTGATTGGCTAGTTCACATGTTTAAAATTGCATAACAACGTAGAAATTACCTGATTATTTCCTATTTCTGCATTAACGCCCACCAACATATGATGCCCAAACAATATTTCAACGCTATAAAAAGATATAATATGTTAATAAATAGAAACAAATATCGCGTTAGTAAGCATAATATAGTTAAGTTGGCTAGTTTTATAGTATTATTAATATAGTGAGACACTTGTTGATTCTCGATTTTGATTATTAAAGCGATAGTCAATATATATATATATACCTATAGAAGGTAATTATAAGTAGTAATTATATCATATATTGTTTTTTTTTTTTAGTATAATCAGCTACTTTATATTTATTTGTATTTATATCTATTTATACTTATTTATATCTATTTATATTTATCTATATCTATTTATATATATTTACATCTACTAGAACTACTCTATACTTAAAAATATTTATTGCTACAGACATTCACATTTAGTTAGTTCACCATGATTGGAAAAGTTTGTGGAAAAATGCCAACCTGGATTGGTGGGAAGGTAATTGAAAAGAATGGAATAAGAAATATTTACAACGTAAAACGAAATATCGGAAATGTCCGAATTTCAAATTCTTCTTTGTGTTCTAGTTTTGGTTTTCGTTTTTCTTCAACATCGTCGTCAGGGCAACCAAATACTCAATCCCAGCAACCTCCTAAAAGAAATGATGATGGTTTATCAACTCAAGAAACTGGTAAAATTGCATTTTATACTGTTGGCGGGGTAATTCTTTTTTCAGTGGGATTATATTTTTATTCTAAAGATTCATTCAATTCTTCAAATAAAGCAAAATTAAGATTTACACCAACTTATAATGATTATAATGAAGTATATAAAGCAATTGCAGAAAAATTAGTACAAGATGATGATCATGATGATGGTTCTTATGGTCCAGTACTTGTAAGATTAGCTTGGCATGTATCTGGTACTTATAATAAAAATGATGGTACTGGTGGTTCAAATGGTGGTACAATGAGATATGCTTTAGAACAAGCAGATCCTGAAAATGCTGGTTTAGGTATTGCTAGAGATTTTTTACAATCAATTCATGATAAATTTCCTTGGATTTCATATGGTGATCTTTGGACTTTAGGTGGTGTAGTATCAATTCAACAACTTGGTGGCCCAACTATAAAATGGCGTCCAGGTAGAGTAGATTATACTGATGAATCAAATGTACCTCCAAATGGTAGATTACCACATGCTAATTTAGGTGTTAGTCATGTTCATGATGTATTTGGTAGATTAGGCTTTACTGATCAAGAAACTGTCGCTCTTATTGGTGCTCATGCTCTTGGAAGATGTCATACAAATGCTTCTGGTTATGATGGACCTTGGACTTTTTCACCAACTTTTTTCTCAAATCAGTTTTTCACTGAATTAGTTAATAATAAATGGGAATGGAGAAAATGGGATGGTAAAAAACAATATGAAGATAAAAAGACAAAGAGTTTAATGATGCTTCCTACTGATATGGCTCTTGTTCAAGCTAAAGAATTTAAAAAATGGGTAGAAATTTATGCAAAGGATGAAGATAGATTTAGAAATGATTTTGCTGTTGTTTTTGCAAAATTGTTAGAACTTGGTGTTCCTTTTAAACCTGATCAACCAAAATGGACTTTTCCAGTAGTTGATAGTGAATAAACAACGTATAATCAACATCTTAGTTAATATGTTAAATATTAATAAGATATAGAGACTAATATATTTATTATTACAATACAATAGAATCGCTTACATAGATTAATAAATCAATTAATAAATCAATTATTAAATAAATTATTACATACATACATACATACATAACTACAAAAATTTATTTGCTTTACGATTATAAGCTTTACAATCCTTAAGCCATCGGCGATAATCTGATAAGGAACCGATTTTTTCTCCATAATAATCCGGGACAGGGTTTGTCATACTTTGAAATCTTGGATTTACCCGGTTTTTAGCTATATGATGTAAAAATATAATTTCTTTTTGTCTTGCAGTTTCCCTAGTAACCCTTTTAGTAAATAATAACCATAAAGCTTTACCTAACATAGGACCAAATACAATAAAAGAAGCAGCACCAGCAATTAAAATTTCAATAACCATAACAGTTAAAGCATCTAAACCGAAAAAGGATGGTTCAGTAGGATCTTGTACAACAACTTGTGATAAATAAGCCCAAGCAATTCCTGATCCAATAAATCCAGAAAATACTGACATAATGAGATTCAAATATCGTTGTCTTTGACGAATTTTTAAAAAAGTTGGCCAGTCTATTTTATTAGTATTATTATTAGTGTTGTTAGTTTTATTAGTGTTATTATTATTATTAGTAGTGTTATTATAGTTCATAATATTTTTGGAAAATTGCCTTTTAAAATTGTCATTGTACATAATATTTTTTCTTAGCGGGGATAATCCATTTCTATTAAATATTTCCCTTGCTTGCCGTATAAAATATATAGATCCTTTTGTATTATTTAAGGATGCTCTCAATCCAATTAAGTAAACCATTTTTTGATTTCTCTTGTATGTAATTTGAATTTTTAGTTTTGAGATGTTAAGAATAGAGTTTTAAAATTTGCGTTGTCTAGGTGATTATATGTTTCTATAGCAATTTGGATTTTATTATATAAACTAACTGTACCTGTTTGTAACTATAGCAACCAACCAATATGAAGATTTCAAATTCACATTAGTTCATTAGATTAAAATAATTTAAATTATTCTCAATTAAAAAGACATCTGTAAGTTTTTTTTTTTATTTTTTTTATTTTCAATGTTAGATAGTTATTATTGTTGATTTAGTTTAATTTTTATAGAATATTTGTAGCGTTTTTGTAGCTTATTTTTTTAACATTTTTCGTAGCTTATTATTGTAAACATATTAATTAACGTGTATACTGTAGTAAAATGTTAGATTTAAGTAAATGTGCTTATAAAAAAGAACTTTTAGTAGCAATTAAAGCAGTCTGCAAATCTGCTATTCTTACCAGAAAAGTATCAGCCTCTAATTTACCAGAAACAGTCTCAAAAAATGATTCATCCCCAGTTACAGTAGCTGATTTAGGTGCACAGGCAATTATTATATCTGCTTTAAGAGAAAATTTCCCTTCTGATAAGGTTGTTGGAGAAGAAGATTCTTCACAACTAAGATCAGATTCCCATTTGTATAGTCATGTTTGGGATCTAATAAAGGGTGTTGAAAATAGTAATTTGAATAAAATTAATAATCAATATGTTAGTAAACCCATGTCAAAAGAGGATATACCTGATAATTTAGATTATGGGTCCTATAAAGGTGGTGAAATTGGACGTATGTGGACAGTTGATCCAGTTGATGGAACTAAAGGATTTCTTCGCAAGGGACAATATGCAATTTGTTTGGCATTAATTATTGATTCAAAGGTTAAAGTTGGTGTTATTGGATGTCCTAATTTACCAATAAGTGATACAGATAATAAAAGTAATAGTGAAAATAAAATAGGTTCTTTATATTTTGCTGTAGAAAATTTTGGATCATTTATGGCACCATTGGATTTAGAAAATAACATTTTTGAAACAGGCGATTATAAACAAATTTATTTTAGGAAAATTGAATCTAGTAAAGATGCTATTTTTTGTGAATCAGTTGAATCAGGACATTCGTCACATTCAAATAATGAAAAGATAGCAAAATTGTTAGGTATTACAAAGAAAAGTGTACGTATGGATTCTCAAGCAAAATATTGTTCAATATCTAGAGGTGATGCTGATATTTATCTTAGGTTGCCTGTTTCAAATACATACGAAGAGAAGATTTGGGATCATGCTTCAGGTTGTTTAATTGTGCAAGAAGCTGGTGGAGTTGTTACTGATATGTATGGGAAACCATTAGATTTTGGCAAGGGAAGAACATTAAGGGACAACAAGGGTGTGATTGCATCTTCAAAGAGTCTACATCCTAGTGTTATCAAGGCTGTTCAACAGGTTGTATGTTAGAGTTGATGTTATTTGCTATTAATCTATTTTATTTATTTTTATTTATTATTTATTATCATTTACTATTGTTTATTATTTACTATTTATTATCATTTACTATTGTTTATTATTTACTTTATTTATTATATATATATATGTCGTTATTTTGTTTCATATTTATTAATACTCATTGATATTTATTTACATTGCTATATTAATATTATACATAACTATAAACAACTACTTCACCTTCTTAACCTTCAATTTGATTGTCTCTCCATTGACAAAAATACCCTTGCCCTTATATGGCTCTGGAGGTTTATAAGAACGAATTTGAGCAGCGAATAAAGTAACCTTATGTTTATCTACACCTTGTATTACTAATCTATTAGGATATGGCGAACTTACAGTAATACCCTTTGGAACTAATAATTTTATATCAGTTGCCATTCCTAATTTTAAAGCTATTTTTTTACCTGAATTTGATAAAACCGCCCTATAACCAGTTCCAACAAATTTTAAAACAGCTACATGTCCTTCAGAAACACCTAAAATATTATTATAAATTAAATTTCTAATGGTCCCCCACATGGATTTTTGCTTTTTATCAAATTTATCATTAATTGATAAATATAATTTTTGTTTTTCCGGAAACCCTACCTTCATAAAAGAGGGTAAATTAATTGACAATTTCCCTTTTGGTCCACTTAGTGTGCAAATTTTCTCCCCATAGTAAATATTATTATTATTATTATTATTATTATTATTATTATATTGTAATTTTAACTCAACATTTTCAGGAATTGTAATAGGTTTCTGTCCAATATTTGATTTTAATACAGAATTTGTACAGAATTTATTATTATTCTTAATAATATTATGAATATTACTAATAATAATATTAGTTTTTTTTAAATTTCCTTTAGTATTAAACATTGTTGGTTAAGCAAGAATCTAATATGGTTTTGAACATATATTATTTTCGTTGGTATGGTATTTTTATTACTATTATTACTATTATTACTTTTATTACTATTATATAATATATATAATATACATTATATAATCTATATTATCACTATAGCAACATACACACCAATTAAAGAATCCAAATATCAGCCCTAGCAACAGTATTTCTTATGGTAGTCTTTTATATTATCTTTTAAATTTTAGATTGATCCCAAAGAAAAAGAGCAATAGCTATAAAAGAATACATTTAATTGATATATGCTAATAAATAATAAATAAATAAATAAATAAATATAGAAAATGGCGACGGCTAGAAAAGTTTCCAATTTGGTTTTAAGTGCTGTAAAAAATTCAGCAAAAAAAAATGTAACACAGACGAAATTCAAATCTTCAATTTTATCCACAAGTGTTCGAAGGGAACATATTGTAGCGGTTGTAAGTATTTATTATTATTATTATTATTATTATTATTATTATTATTATTATTATATATAAAATAATTCTTAAATTATACTAATAGTTTAGCACAGAAACACGTCGTATAATAATCCGGCAATACCGTTTGAATTTACAGAAGAAAATATGAAAAGAGCTAAAGAAATAATTTCAAAATATCCAAAAGCATATAAAAGAGCTGCAGTAATGCCTTTACTTGATTTAGGACAAAGACAATTAGGATGGACATCAATTTCAGTAATGAATTATGTTGCTAAATTATTAGAATTACCAGAAATGCGAGTATATGAAGTTGCAACATTTTATACAATGTTTCTTAGAGAACCAGTTGGAAAATATCATATAACAGTATGTACAACAACACCATGTCAATTATGTGGATCTACAAAAGTTTTAGATGCTATAGAAGATTATTTAAAAATTAAACCAGGACAAACTACATCGGATAAACTATTTACACTTTCAGAAGTTGAATGTGCTGGTGCTTGTGTAAATGCACCTGTAATGGGTATAAATGATGATTATGCTGAAGATCTTACTCCAGAGGGGGCAGTAAATTTACTTAAGGATATTCGAAATGGTAAGGGTGTAAAAGCAGGACCAATTTTAAATAAAAGAATCGACTGTGAGCCTTTTTCGGGACCAAACACTCTTTTGGGCAAGGAGCCTTTTAATGTTATAGATGTTACGAGGAGTGATATTTAACAATAGATAATGTATTTACGTATTTCTTTATTTACATATATGTTTTTTTTGTATATGTTGAAAATATATATTTTTTAATATTAATTAATTAACCTCGTTTGTTTGTTTTTTGTTTGTTAAACATATGCAATATACAATTTGTATTATATATAAATTTACTTTCTCTATATACTATAATAACATAATATATATTACCTAATATCATACTATACATGTAGTATAATATTTAGTTAAATTTGCAAGTCCATCATACTTTTTAGCACATAGTAAATATTTAATTATAGAAAAAATTGTCTCCATGGCAACCTGCCAATTGAAGTTACAATTAATCTTAACATAGAAATAATAAAATATAATAATAGAATAATAGAATAATAAAGTAATAAAATAAAAATAATAAATAAAATAGAATAAAATAGAATAAAATAAAATAAAATAAAATAAAATATAATAGAATAGAATAATAAAGTAATAAAATAAAAATAATAAATAAAATAAAATAAAATAAAATAAAATAAAATAAAATAAAATAAAATAAAATAAAATAAAATAAAATAAAATAAAATAAAATAAAATAAAATAAAATAAAATAAAATACTATAGAATAACAATAAAAATAGCAACATGCACTCCGCAGGATCAAGAATATCCTACTTATTTGGACACGTCACATCGTCCGTTTTTATTCTATCTGCCTTAATAGCGGTGGCTTCTATTTGCCAATTATATTATTCCAATGCCTTTCAAATTCCTTCTTCTATGAGTGTTGCCTCGTGAGTCAGTCTTTTGTGTTTTATTATGTAATTTATCTACATATGTTATATAATAGTCGTATTACATAATATTGTATAATATGATTACATAATGTTATTCTTATTTACTTCCTATTTAGCACTCGTTGCATTCAATTTGTAGTGATTTTATTATGACCTGAAATGAGGGTTATTACATAGGTATATTCTTTTTATTTATTATGTTCATTGGTCTAACTGTATTAGGAGTATCAAATTAAAACGGTCTCCAAGGTTCTCTAAACCGGCCGAACACGCTTCTTTTGTTTTTGATATAGACACAGGTATGTTGTTTATGTAATATGTCGTGGATTATTATATAATCTGTTATTAACTTCAGACTTTTCACCTCTCTTCAATTGGAATACAAAATCATTGTTTGTATACTTAAAAGGAAAATATCCTGGTAAAAGACCAGACATCACAAACGAAGTTGTATTTTGGGACCACATAATTGAAAATAAAAAAGATGCTCATGTTCATTTAACCGAAAAAATCTCAAAATACACCGTAACTGATGTCGGTCCTTCATTCAAGTGAGTACATTATTATATTACTATTATTATTATATTACTATTATTATTATATTACTATTATTACTAACAACTAGCAATCAAACCATGACCGTTCAAATAGGCTGGTCCTTACAACCTTATGTTGGTTTATTACTCAGTGGAACATTAGATGAATCCGTAGAAGTCCCATTAGAATACATAAAATTTCATGATAAATAATGTCCTCTTTTTATTTTTTTACTTCTTATTACTGCAATACTTTTTATTACTTACAATTATCATTCCCAATATATTAAATACAAATAAATAGTAATTTTTAATACATGAAAATACAAGAAAATAAAATACAATAATATACAATATAAGTAAATATTTCATATCTAACCTTTTTATAAGAATTATGAATGGTCAAATAGAACAATCATAACATAAAGTTATTCACATCATTTCGTACTATAGTTATTATCACCTCCATGTCCATGTCCATGGCCTCCACGTCCGCGTCCGCGTCCATAGTCATATCTATATCCACGACCACGTCCACGACCACGACCACGTCCGTGCCCATGTCCATGTGCATTAGCATTACCTTGCCCTTGTCCATATTCATTATTGTCATTCCTATTAGGCAAAACACTATTATTTACATACTGGGGATAAGCTTGATTTGCAAAATTCACATTTGTATTAAAGCTTCCAAGCATGGGCATGTTGTTATTACTATCAATGGCATTGACATTCATGCCTGTACCTGGAACAAAAGGTAGTGCATTTGGATTATAAACTCTATCAGGCTGTTGCTGACCAGAACCTTTTAATTGAGATAAAAGTAGTTTAGAGGTAATATTATTCACAAAAGAATTTGATCCAGTATAATACTTCTCTCCAGATTGTACATCATCGTTATTGCCCTTATTAATTGGAACGAAATCTTTTATCTTATCATTTTGTAACATATTTAATAACTTTATTTCAAGAACAGTTTTATTGTTATTTCTGTTTTCATTTCTCTTATCATTTCCATTTTTATTATTAATTTCATCATTAGAAATATGAATAGAATCTTTAGAAATGCCAACCGCAGCAGCCGCTGCTGCTGCTGCTTCAGCGGCACTGCGAACCTTTAAAGTAGAATTCAAAGGAACAGGTTCAGAACTAGTATTAGTATTTTTCAAACTTTGATTATTAAATGAATGTAGCTTAGAAGGTGGGTTAGAATTTGTGTTATTTTTAACTTCCCCTTTATTGAAAGCACTAAATCTATTTAATAATGTTTGTGTTTCAGACTCAAATTTTGAGACTTTATTTGAATTAGGATATGATCCCATTGTATTCTTTTCTTTATTTCTGGAAGATGCAGTTAAAATTTTCTCTGGTGCTTTAAGTATAGGCTTAGATGGAAGATTATTAGGATTCCAAACATATTTAGAATCTGAAATAGAAAGATTTTTATTAAAACTAAAAGACAACGAATCATAATTAGTTTTATATCTATTGTTGTTGCTCATGTTAATATAGTTATTATAATAATTATGGTTATTATTGCTATTATTTGCTTTACTTCGCATTCCAGATGTCCTGGAATGGAAAACAAAGTGCTTTGTGGTTATATTTAAAACAGAATAAACATCGACAGACATTCCTCTAGAAGTTTTCAATCTTCCATTTAATTTGGTGCCTGTAATAAATGGTTCGTCGAATACAACATCTAGTAAAGAATTACCTGAACTAGTTGTTAAACCAACCACGGTACCGTAACTAAAAATAGGTACTTTGCCTGAATCAAGAACATATTCAACTCTATCTCCTAAATGAAATGTTTGACCATAAAGCTTAAATTTCGCTTGACAAGGTTTCAATAATGCAGATCTTGGAACCTTGCTTACAAGTTTTTTGACATACCTTTCTGAAAATGTATTCTTTTGAATGAAATTTTCAAGTAACTTGACATGCTTTTCATCAAATTGTTCTGAACTTAATGGTACTGCTTCACTAGTAAAACATTCTTGTTGTTTTAGCCAAGCTTTTAAGCTTTTAAGTCTACCTTCAGAATCTTGACCAAATATGTCTTCAACAGTTATTCTGCCAAGCTCTTGGTTCTTTGATAATGCCTCAAAAACTTCAGGAAACAATTTCATATATTCTTGGATAACCTTAATTGCTTTATCACTAAAACTCCAGCATTTGTCATTTCTAGAAGAATATCCTAAAACTTTTTTTTTCCTTTCTTCAAATTTTAATTCTAATCCAATACGAACACCTACGTCATTTGAATCAAAAACCAATAGTCTTGAAGTGATTCTACTCAATAAAAATGGTGATACATCAAGAATTCTTGCAACTTCAAAGGATGGATAATAACTTAAATAATTTTCATCTTTAAATTGATTAGCAATTGATAAACCAATTGTATCTAAACGTGAATGATGATTAAGTTTTTGAACAATAATATCAATTAAGTTATCAGAATATCCTTTAATTGTACCAATTCTTCCATAGCTATAATCTCCTAAAAATATTACATTACTTCCTATTGGAAATTCCTCTTCGATGGATTTTCCTTTTATGGGGATTGTACGTTCATCTTCATTAACAACATTTGAAACTGTAGTTTGTAATATAAACCCAGTATCAGAATCATTTAAAGTGCCATATTCTTTAACTTTATCACCATCTTCTGTATATCTCATTCCTTTTAAATATTCAACCTCGACTAAATATTTAACCTCTCCAACATTTACACCCATTTTTTTTAAGAAATAATTTTTAGTCCTCTTGGATTTAACTTCAAATTTTGTCATTTCTCGATCTGTATAAACATCTCTAACAATTTCTTCAATTTCTCCACCAAATCTATTTTTTTTAACAATATGATAATTTATAAGTCCATCAGAAATACCTGTAACTTTTGCTTCACGAAGATATGGCCAATTAACAAATGTTCGTTTACCTAGTCTATCATCAACCAATTGTTCTAAAGTCATATTGGAGTAAACATTAGTAATGGTACATATTGCCGAATCATTTTTCGTATTTTGATTAAATATGTTAACAACATTTTTTTCTAAGGAAAAAGTATGCGGGATAGTATCTAAAGAAGGGAAACCGGCCATCGTCTCAATACCTAATTTCGCACCCTCTAATAAACCATATCTAAGATTCTCCGGCTTAACCTGAGGTATATAATAATCTTCTACATTACAATGACATGATTCAATATCTTTAAATATTCCAGGGAATGGTGATGGATATACAAAATCAAGAGTAGGATCAAAAACACAAAGTTTATCTTTACCAAAAGAGTTTCTTTCTTTTTCTTCCTTTGTTAAATATTTTTCCAAAGGAGCCATAGCTTTAATTAAACGGGATTCATCAACAAATGGAATTAAAACAACAGCCTCCCAGGGTGCAGTTTTACCATTTTGATCTGTTTCAAAGGTTTTTGGATAAAAATCAATTATTGGAGATACTTCTTCATCACACATTAATGGCCAATATATTTTTGGAACCAATTCCTTGCTTCTAGAAGGAAGTACAGACATAAGCTGTTCAAAAGGATGGAAAGGATGACCTTTATTAAACTCTAAAGATGCATTTAAACCTAACTTAATATCACTAATCTTTGGAGAATAATGATAAGAATAAAACCATGACCAAGAGGGACATCCACGATAATAATAATATAAAACCCATTGTAATCCCTGAACGTATTTCTCAGCCATTTTACGAAGCTTATCTGTATCATGATATGAAAAGCCAACTTTTGATTTATAGTAATCATCCTTCCATTTTTCAAATTTTTTCAATTCTAATTCTGTATAACTAGAACCAGATTCTAATTCATCTTGATAATCTTCCAATACTGGTAGGTTTTCATACTTATTAAATACCTTATTTGCTTTAAGAGCACGCCGGTCAATTAAATCTTCTTCTTCATCTGATTCAGAGTCAGAATTTTGATTTGAAAAGTTAATAAAATTAATATAGGCAAGCTTTTCATTGCTTTTATTATTATTGTTTATAGCATGATCTTCATTTTCATCATCATTGGTAGTAAAACTTGATTGAAGTTGTAATTTCTGACAAAGAGATTTAATAAATTGAGATTCGCTATCATTTTTATATTTTAATTTCAAAACGGAAGGATGAGATTTATTTTTAGATTTTAAGTGAGAATTAAAAAAGGATTTTATAGAATTATATAAAGATAATTGATGTTTAGTAATTTCCAAATCACCCTTTGAAGCAGGAACACCTTTAATTTGACCTCTTTTCAATCTTTCATTAAAAAGTTGTAAATCGATTCCATCTTGATCAAAAAACATGAATTCGAATTCTTCTAAATATTGAAGAATTATTTTTAAAGCTTGTAAATTTATTGTACCATTATTATTAATATAACCATTACAATGAGGAAGAGCTTTACGATAAATCTCAAAGACAATAACAAGGGCACCATCATTAATAACCAAATTAGGTAAATTTGGTAAAAAATCATTACCAATGAAAAAGGCTAAAAGGACAAAGTCATCAATAATACGTTCGAATGAGTATTCAAAGGAAATTTGAGCTTTAATATTTACAAATTCAACTTCTATATATTCTCTTAAAAGAGTTAAATGGAATAAATAAAACTTTTGATCTACAAGTTCAGTAGAGGTAACTTTTGAGCGACCAAAAGTGACTTCTTCACGAAGGAGAGCAAAATAAGGATCGTGAGTCAATAAACCTAACATTATTAAATCGGCATCTAAACCGTACAAACAATGTCTAGTTTTTGGAGAATAAGATTTATTTGCTTTTTGTGCTCTAATAAATTCCATAATTTTATGTTCACCTTCACCGGGGACTTCATGACCAGATAAAATAATAGAACATCTTTGCCAATCCGAATCTTCTGAAATTTTTTTATTTATAAAATAATTAAGTTGACAACTTAATTTTGCCATAAATTCAGTACCGGGAGTAATTGCATTTGTATCGAATTTATTCTCTGGATATGGTAAATCATTTTTAATTGCTTTTAATTTTTCTTCTTCGGCGTCTAAGGCGGTTCTAAATCTTCTTGATCTTTGTTGATTCATTTTTGCCCTAGGAGCTACACCGTCAATTGCCATAAAAAAATATTTCATTGGTTTAATTTTTTGGAACAGATGTTCTATATATGCAAACATTGACTTGTACATTTCTTCTTCGGACATGTTTTCGTCGATGCCTTTTCCATGTGTGCAGTTGTCTGTTGGTTAGCGATGAATGTGATATGATATATATGATATGATATATATGATATGATATATATGATATGATATATATGATATGATATAATATATAATATAATAATA